>PVKB01001781.1:185232-361005 GCA_004027205.1 Ctenodactylus gundi
GCCCCCCCCCCCCCCCTTTTCATATTTGAGAAGGTCTCACCAAGTTGCTCAGTTGCCCGGGCTAAGCTCAAGCCTGATATCCTCCTGCCTCAGCCTCCAGAATGCTGGGATGACAGGCCTGCGCCCCCAGGCTTCAGTAGAGTTCATATTCACTATTCCTGCAAAGATGCTATTTCCAGATGAGCTCAGGACCTAAGGGTCTAGAAGGACTTGAACGCTGGCAAGGTTCAGTGTGAGACCGAGAGGAACAGAGATGCTCACCAAGCCAGCAGGCATCCCACACGGATCTCATAGGGAGCATAGTCAGAGCGGGGACGGGGATCAACTAGTCCACCCAGGCACATTCCAAAGCCCAGGCCCAGGGGCAGGTCACATCCAAACGCTGCAGAGTGCTGGCAGCCTGCCCACGTGTGGGGCGTGTGTGGCGACAGCGTGAGGGCAGAGCCATCACAGCATGGATCCGTGACATCCGGGCAGCAGCTGGCCCAGGGCCCAGCCCAGCCAGCTGACCCAGGGTACCTGGAAAGGGTGGGACAGCTCGCCTCTCTCACCTTTCCTGGGGTCCCTGGGCTCCCCGGAGGCCCCAACTCACCACCTCTTCCCTGTGAAGCTCAGCCCTGCTGCCTTCTCCCCTACAGAGTGGGCCCTGCCCACACCCACTTTCCCTGGCTGTTGGACAGCACCCACGCTTCCGGCGCCTGTTTGATCGGTCCACTCCGGTGCTGCTCTGGGGGGGCCTCTTCACCCCTGAGCTCTGGGACAGCCTGAGTCACCACAACGCGCCCTATGGCTGGCAGGGCCTCTCACGCCAAGGTAACCCGCCCCTTGCACTGCCCCCCTAGCCTTTCCTCCTGTGGGGGCCCCACCTGTACCCGGAACCTTCTCTCCTCCCAGACCCTTCAGCAGTGACTCCCTCCTTCATCCAGGCATCCAGGGTACAGGTCCCTTCCAGGGGTCTCACCATCCTGGCATGAAAGTGTCCAGGGGCCAACACAGACTGAGGACACAGATCAAGGGCCTGGACGGCCCAGATGACCCTGGGTGCTGTGGAAACTGCCCACTTCAGCCCTCAGCCTGTTAGCTCCGCCCCACCCACTCCCGGATTCTTCTCTAGAGGGATGCAGTCTGCAGGACTAGTCCTTGTAGGGGTGCTTGTTCCTGTTTTCTGCAATGCTGGGGTTGAACCCTGGGACCCTGGGATGCTAGGCAAGCACTTCCCACTGGGCCACACTCATAGCCCTTTCTTTTTTTCCCTTTTTTTCTCAGTTTGTGTGCACTGTGGATCAAGCCCAGGACCTTCACACTGAGCTGCATCGGGCTCATTTTTATTTTTGATTTTGAAACAAAGTCTTGCTAGCACCCTAAATGGTCAGGCTGGGCTTGCACTTGAGATCTTCCTGTGTTTCGGGCCTGAGCCACAGGGCTGGGCTACATCCCTAGCTTTTTACAGTTTTTTTTTTAAATTATGAAACAGGACTTCACTAAGTTATCTAGCTAGGCTCAAACTTGGAGTTCTCCTGTCTCAGCCTCCTGAGTGGCTGGGGTCACAGGCAGCACCACCACACTCCTTGTGCGTGTGTGGCTTGCGGCTGAACCCAGGGCCTCCACGCCAGGCTGCAGCCCAAATTTTCATTATTTTCAGACAGATTCTTGCTAAGTCATGGCGCAGGCTGGGCTTGACCTTGCAATTCTCCTGCCTGGGTCTCCCAAAGTGCTAGGGTTGCAGGCCTGCACCCCAGTATTCCCAAGTTCTGACAGGTACCGAAGGCCCAGGCAAGCCTCCTCCTCCTGCCCGCAGTCCCTTCTCCCACAGGTCCCCATCAGCGCCGTCCCCCTCCGGGTCAGGGGTCCCTGGGCCAGACGGTCTAGAAAGACTCTAACGTCAGCTCTCCTCGTGTCCCGCCTTCCTCATCCACAGCCATCACGTCCACGCTGAACCTCCTGAACAGCTCAGAGAGTGCAGAGCTCTTTGCCTCCTCCAGGAAGGGCCCCAGGAATTGCACGCGGTGTGCCGTGGTAGGGAATGGAGGCATCCTCAACGGGTCTGGCCAGGGCCAGAACATCGATGCCCATGACTATGTGTTCAGGTGTGAGGGCAGAGACCAGGGAGGAGGGAGCCGGGGGGTAGCGGACAGCCAGTGCTCAGGGGCATCGTCCCCAATGACAGGGAGTAGGGCAGCTCGGTGCCGAGGCGGCGTGGCAGTTGTGCAGGTTGGCAAGACAGGCACAAAGGCTCAGAAACCCTGGGGCGGAACACGGGTGCCCAGACACATGGAGTCCCGGGAGAGGGGGCCACCAGGAGGGGTCCCCCGAGGACCGGAGCAGTAAGGACGAGGCTGGCATCACAACACAGACAGGGGAGAGATACAAACAAGAGAGAAGCTCCGGCCAGGCCTAGTGATACAGGTCTGTGATCCCAGCAGTCTGGAAGGCTGAGGCAGGAGGATCTCAAGTTTGAGTCTAGCCTGGGCAATTCAGTGAGTCTGAAAAATCAACCATGAAGAAGTGGGTTGCCGTTCAGTGTGATGTGCTGGGCCGGGTCCCCAGGACCACAGGACAGGTGGGCGGCAGCCAGCTCAGGGCCACAGAGACACTGACCGGCCCTCCCGCCAGGCTCAACGGGGCAGTGATCAAAGGCTTTGAGCAGGACGTGGGCACCAAGACCTCCTTCTATGGCTTCACCGTGAACACTATGAAGAACTCCCTGCTCTCCTACCGGCACCTGGGCTTCACCTCCGTGCCGCAGGGACAGGTGAGTGCCCACGGGCACCGTGTTCCCAGGGGGTCCAGTCTCCTGTCTAGCGAGTGAGGGGCACCAGGGCGCGGTCAGAGCTGTGGATGTTGTGAGCACTCTCATTCCTAGCATGGTCCAGGACACAGACCCACTCGGGTCGCAGCAGCCCGAGAAACCCCAGAACCGCGTCCACGGTTACTTTCACACTGTGGCAATCTAGCCCGCAGGCCCCCAGCTAAGTTACTTTTATTTTTAGTTCCATTTTCCCGCACGGCTACCAAAAAGAATGGTGTGTGATTTCCTGAATCCTCACAGCTTCAGAGAGTACAGAGCAGCCGGCCCAGGGGCACAGGCCTGTCATCCCAGCACTCTGGGAGGCTGAGGCAGGAGGACTGCCAAGTCCAAGCCCAGGCTGGCTGACTTAGTAAGATCCTGTCTCAGATAAACAACAAAGAGGGCCTTGGGATATAGCTCAGAGCAAAGGCGCCAGGTTCAGTTCCCAGTACAAACCAAAACCAGAGTGAGGGACCCGCCTGTGTCTCAGGTAGAAAGCAGGGAGCCAGCACTGAGCCTGTTGGTCCAACCTGCCTCCATCAGCTTACGCTTTCCCCGCCAGGGCTCTGGAGGCCTATGCAGGGTGGGGAGGCCATGGCAAAGTGGTTCTGTGATCAGTTTCTAGAACCTTCCCCCTCTGACCAGGGGGTGCAACACGCCGAGCCCCACAGCAGAAGACAGCAGGAAGCTATATTTCTAGGGCGGCCACACGCCTCGCATGACCTGGCGACTGCTGTGTCACAAATGACTCTGAAACTTTAGAGACAACGGATATTTATTACCTTAACATCGATGGGCTGGGAAGGGGCAGTGCCTGACGGAGTGACTCTGGCATGGGGTCTCTCAGCCATGGGCTGCTGTCATCTGGAGCCTCGAGCGGAGGCTGAGACAGGATGGTGTGGTCACAGGTCCTGGCCTCACGGCTGCTCGGCAGTCCTCACAACGCGATGGCCGGCTTTGGAGGGCAAGGAAGCCACTGCACCTTTTATGACCAGTGGCCAAGGGAATACACGGGTTACTTTCCACTTTTACTATTTATTAGTAAAGCCAGGTGGGCTGGAGGCATCACACAGCAGTTAAAGCACTTCCCTGGCAAGCACAGGCCAAGTTCGATTCCCCACACAAGCTGTGCAGTATGGTGCATGCCCATAGTCCCGGCACTCGGGAGGCTGAGGCAGGAGGATGGCCTTGAGTCCAAAGCCAGCCTGGGCTCCACAGTGAGTTTAGGACCAGGCTGGACTATAGGGCAGGACCCTGTCTCTATAGAAAAGAAAATCTATGCACCAGTCCCTCAGTCCAGCCCACCGTTACAGGGGTGACCATTAGGCATCACCTTTATTCCCCCGTAGTGGGATGTGGGTCTTCACACACCGTATGTCCCAGGACCTTCACACTGAGCTACACCCCCGGCCCTCCTTTGAGACGATAGTCTCGCTAAGTCTAAATTCCTAGGTCTGGATTTGAACTTGCCATCCTTCCAGACAGCTGGGGCTAAGTATGAACGTCCCACCCACCTAGGCTTCACCTCTCGCAGGGACAGGATGCAAAGCATTCAGGACCCTATGCTGCACCCGGTGCAGAACCTCAGGGGGCACACAGGCTCCTGGGACAGCTCGGGTGGCAAGGCTGGGCAGGGCTGTGCCCTCCGAGCAGGAGCTCAGCACAGTCCTGTCCATCACCTGACAGGACCTGCGCTATATCTTCATCCCCGCGAGCATCCGAGAGTACCTGATGGTGAGGTCGGCCATTCTGGGGGTGCCTGTCCCTGAGGGCCCTGATGAAGGGGACAGGTGAGCACCAGACGCGGGGCATGAGGCTGTGGTAGGGGATGGGTCATGTCGCGGTCCTCTCCCCTTGCTCCCAGGCTTTTGATGAGAAAAATCTCCAGTTTGGGACTGGAGTTAGAACACACCTAGCAAGCACAGGGCCCTGGGTTCGACTCCCCAGCACCACAGAAGCTGGGTGTAGCAGCCTGTGCCTGTAATTCACCTCTGATCTCTTGGCTCTGAGTCCTGATTTTGCTGGGTTTAATTACCTTTTCTGCAACACCAGCACCTGGGGTGCTAAGGCAGGAGGATTGCTGGGCCTTCAAGGCCAGCAGGGGCTATGAAGTGAGCTCAGTACCAGCCTGGACTACAGAGCTAGTCCCTGTCTCAAAAAAGAAAATTCCCAAGAACTCTCAATAATTCCAAATTACCCACACTGGGGAAATGTGCCCTTTGTTTTTTTAGACGGAAGATCAAGCCTAGAGCTAGGGCTGGACCTTGTAATCCTCCTGCCTCAGCTTCCCAGAGTGTTGGCACTACCACACTGAGTCACGGGGCCCAGCTGTGTTCTTTTTATCCCCAGGAAAGCCCAAGTGACCTCACTAGTTCCCTGCCGGCTCCTTGGGGAATGTTTCTGGAGGGGGCAGACTGCATCAGTTGCCCTTGCCAGCCCAGCCACGTGCTGCTGAAGGACAGGGTCACCGAGGGCCCCCTGCTGCACAGGCCCCTCCTCGGCCGGGTGTCCCAGCCCACTGCGCCCACTGCTGTGGACAGTCTATGCAGGCCACTCACCCTGAAAGACAGGCATCCTCCCCGGCCACCCAGGAGGCTGGCCAGGCAGGCAGGGCCCAAGTCCTGAGAGGCGGGCACAAGGGTGCTCTGTCTCTTCTCTTCCCCTCCTGCACGTGCCGTGGAGTCCTGGTTCCTGGAGCCACTAGTGGCCCGCCCGGATCTCAACCTGCTCCTGGGTTCTCAACGTCCCATCCCTGAGGTCAGGCGCTCAGACACCTGAGCAATGCAACTTCTTTTTCAGTAGTGGGAACTGAACCCAGGGCCTTCACACTGAGCGACATCTACGGCCCATTTTTTAGTTTAGGAATGAGTCTCCCTAGGCTGCTAAACTGCCCACGGTGGGGCTCAAGCCTGCCATCCTCCTGCCTGAGCCTCCCAGGGCGCGGGGGTTACAGACACCCCCCCCCCCCCCCCAGCTAGAGAGGAGCTCAGCGGTGGGCTCCATCAGGAAAGGGCGAGCCGGGCCCTGCCCCGCCCTTCGCCCGTCTGTTGTCCAACAATTGCCCCCAGGCGCCAGGCTGGCTCTGTGACACAGGTGGGCGCCAACGGGGCTCCTGCCGGGAGCGGCCCGAGGGGCACCAGGTGTGGACTGAAGGCTCCCGACCCCAATGATCTCCCCCTCCCACTCCCCCAATCCGTCCCCCACCCAGTCCCCCTCCCAGTCCCGCTCCAACCACTCGGCCACCCAGCCGGGCCAGCAGCCCTACTCCAGCTCGGGGCGCTCGGACCCCTCGCCCTCCCCCACCCGGGGGTCGGCCGCGCGCCCGGCCACCCCGACTCAGTCGCAGCCGTCGTCCCGCGCCTCCTCCCTGAGCCCCAGCCCGCACCTCCAGCACGCGCCGCGCTCGGCCAGCCAGGCCGCGACGCCCCCCGCCTCCAAGTCCCCGTCCCAGTCCGGCCTGAAGCCCCCGTCCCGGAACCCGTCGCAGACGCCGCGGTCGCCGCCCTACTTCCGCGCCTCCTCGGCCTCCTACATCGGGCCGGCGCGGCCCATCCCGTCCTACATCGCGCCCTACGTGCCGCGCCTCCTGCAGGAGCCGCCCTTCTTCCAGCCGCCCACCGCGCCCCTGCCTCAGAACCCCTGCTTCCGCTGCGACCCGGCCGCGCCCCGGAAGTCGCCCCCCGCGCCCCGCCCCTTCTTCTTCCCGCTGCTGCCGCCGCCGCCCTACCAGGCGCCCGAGGGCTGCTCCTTCCCCACGCCGCCCTCGCTGTTCACGCCGCCCTGCTCGCTGTCCTACTGCCCGCCGGCCGAGGTGCTGGTGCGCGGCAAGCCGCACGTGGTCCCCTCCGCGCTGCCCGCCACCTTCTACACGCCCTTCTCGCGCTACTACTCGCAGCCGCGGGTCTACCGCGCCGCGCCGCGCCGCGCCGCGCCCCCGCCGCTCTCCCTCTTCCCCGCGGCCGCCTTCGACGTGTCCGGGCGCGCCGTCCACTTCTACCGTGGGCCCTAGGCCGCGCAGCTACTTCGGAGCCCGCGCCTCTGCCGGCGGATTCAAGCTCCTGCACCCGGGCTTCATCGGCTACCTGAAGGACAGGTACGGGGCATGGCGGGGCGGGGGGACCCAGCGCCCTCGCCCCTGCCGCCCCGCACGCCCGCGGCGAGGCGGGACCCGCGCCAGGGCGGGCCCTGTGCCTAGCACAGTGGCAAGCTTTTTTTTGGCACGGCGGTGCTGGGTTTCGGGGCCTTTGCCCTGAACTACGTCCTCAGCTCATCGTCGCCATTATTTGGGACAGGTTCTTTCTCTGAAGGCCAGGCTGACCTGGAACTCACGGCAGGCCTCCTGCCTCAGCCCCCGAGTGCCGGGATGACAGGCGTGCGCCACAACTTCCGGGTTATCTAGGCCTGGGAAATGCCACGCAGGGCCTTGAGGATGCTAGGCAAGCCCTTTAACCACTGAGATGTTCTCCCAGCTGTTATTGTTATTTTGGGGAACTGGGGTCAAGCTCGGGGCCTTACACTAATCTACATCCCCAGCCCATTATGTATATAATTTGTTTTGGAAGCAGGGTCTTGATCCGTAGTGCAGGTTGGTCCCAAACTCATTGTAGACCAGGGCTAGCCTGACACACGGGAATCCCCCTGCCTCAGCCTCCTGAGTGCTGGGATTATAGGCGTGTGCCACCACGCCCACTTTATGTGACACTGGGGAGTTGAGAACTTAGGGATTTGAGCCTTCCATGCAAGCGCTCTAACCGCGGGGCTGTTCCTCCAGCCCTGCCATTTTTTGTTTTTGTTTGTGAGATGGGGTATCATTAAGTCACTACTAGCCTGGACTGGGCTCAATTTTGCCATCTCCTTTCTCGGCCTCCCAGAATGCTGGGACTACACAGGGCCAGTGGATCCAGCAAGGTGTTTATTGCAAGCAAAGATCCATCCACTTAGGAGTTCACTGGCTTTTTCCCAGGTGTGTGTGTGGGGGGGGGGGGGATTAGTGGGAGTCCAAGTGCCAGAAGGCCCTGAGGGCCACCAGGCATGAGTGGGTACGCCATGAGCACAAGGGTGCGCACGCCCAGCTGCTCTGTGTCTTCCTCGGGTCTGAATGCCTCACTTGGCTTCCAGGTTTCTGAAATCGGAACTGATCAACACAGGTTTTGCAGACGTATATATGCCCAGCACTGGGGCCCTCATGCTACTGACAGCTCTACACACCTGTGACCAGGTAGGAGGTCCCACCTTTCAGCAACCCACATGGCAGAATGTGAGCAGGGCTCGGTGCTCAGTACAAGCCCTGGTAGCTCCTTCCCTGAGTCGCCCTCAGATGGGGACTCGCAGCCTCTGTCCCATGGGCAAAGGGCTCCCAGCCAAATGAATGCCCCACACCCCACTGCTTGTGGGCCTGCTGACCAGGGTCCTCTGAAGGATGGCCCTCCCACCTCAGCCTCCAGTGACGTTCAAATCAAACTGTTCTGAAAGTGCAGCCTTCCCATCAGAACTGGGTAGGGACATCCTGGAGCTGGGTGGCAGGGTTAGCCTTGCACACTCAGGATGAGACACTGTCCTAAGAACTGCAGAGATGGGAGTGATCTTCAGGGACAGCTCTTGACTCCTGTGAAAGCCAACTCAAGGGTTGGAGGTAGATGTCACTTTCTCCTGCTCCCACCTCACCCAGTAAGAAAGGTTGAATCCAAGGACTTCGCACTGAGCTATAACCCCAAGTTTTTTTGTTTGTTTTTGTTTTTTGAGATAAGGTCTAAGTCACTAAGTTATCCAAGCTGGGCACAAACTTGCAACCCTCCTGCCTCAGTCTCCTAGAATGCATGGATTATAGATATGAGCCACCATACCCTGATATATTTTCCCTGTTTTATTTTTTTGGTGCTAGGGATGGAACATAGGACCTTCACACTACTGCTACATCTAAGGCACATATTTCCATATTTTAATGAGTTAATTGCTTAACTGCTTTAGTTATGCCCAATTCCAAACGCAGCTCTGCCACACCCAGCAGTGTGGGTAGGGGCACACTTAATTCCATTTATCCGAGGTGACAGGCCAGGCTGGGCTCCAGCATTGGCCTGCTGCATGCTGAGGGCTCAGCAGGTACTGACTCAGTGCTGCGGGAGCTCAGCGAGTGCTGACTCAGTGACTGTCTTTGGCTAGGTCAGTGCTTTTGGATTCATCACACACAATTACCACAAATACTCGGACCACTATTTCGATCGAGAAAAGAAGCCACTGAAATTCTACGCGAACCACGACCTGCCCCTGGAGGCCACGCTGTGGAGGGACCTGCATGAGGCCGGCATCCTGTGGCTGTACCAGCGCTGACCTGGCAATGCATGCCCCTCAACATCTTGTACAGCTCTGACCTTGGTTCCCTCAAGTGGTCACAAGCCTTTTCCTTTGACTTTTCAACCTACAAGGGAGGGGGGTTCCAACACCTCAGCCCTCCTTTTCAATGGAAGGTCCTTGTGAAGGTCATCAAAAAGTGCTGCTTGATTGAATTTGTTTAAAATGGAGATGAGACAGTCACTCTGGCCAGCAAGGGGCAGGAAACCAAAAGGTGACACCAAGACCTTAGGAATGTGTGAGGCGCCACCTGGGGCCTATCAGTAACCAAGATCAGGCAGCAGACAGTACCCCACCCAGGCCAATACCTCCACTGGCAAGTCACCCCACACTGGGGACATTACCACTCAGCTCTGAAGAACCTGGTAACAGTGGTACTCCTGCTTCGGTTGAGTCAGAGAACCAAGGTACAACTGTCATTTTAGATAACTGCATAAATGATGAATACCATTTTGTCTTTTTTTGTTGTTGTTGAGACAGGGTCTCTGTAGTCCAGGCTGGATCTGAGCTCACTATGTAGCCCAGACTGGCCTTGAACTCACAGCGATCCTCCTGCCTCAGGCTCCTGAGTGCTAGCATTACAGGAGTGCATCACCATGCCCAGTTTATATAGCGCTGGGGAAACCGAACTTTGGTACTCAGCACTTGGCTAGGCAAGTGCTTAAAATGCTGAACTATTCCTTCAGGCCCATGTTGTCTTTCTGTCTGGGGCTAGGGGCATACAGGCAGCACTGCAAATGCAGGTGGTCCCTGGAACATCTGCCACTCAGGGCGGAGGACAGCTCAGGGCAGACAGGCCTGTTTGGAAGGCCAGGGGTCCACCACAGCATAGCACAGAGAAACAGGAGGTTCAGCTGTAGGAATGCCCACCTGTCCCAGAGAGGACATTTGAGTAATGGCCCCATGTCCTCCAGTCAGTCCTTTTGACATCAGCCCATAGGTAGTTTCCCAGCTGAAGCCTCATCCAGCCAGGTTAGCTCAGCCCTTAACCCAGCCCCGCAGCCAGTGGCTGGTGACTAGCGGCTTTGAGCAGGGTGACATCCTACACGGTGCACTCCCAAGGCAGCACCGATACACAAGCTGAGTCTGAGGCCACTCTCTTGTGATGACCATCTTCTCTGTCAGGGGCAAGCATGCAAAGCTGTCGGGTATCCAGGTCCGAATTCCACCCCACTGGCCTCTGGTTCTGTGGTTTTACAAAGCCAATTCTAGTAGCTCTGGCAGATGGGAGCCAACTGGGTGCTACAAGCCTATAATCCCAGCATTTGCGGAGGTTGATGCAGGAAGATCACAAAGTTCAAGTCCAGCCTGGGTAACTTGTCAAGACCATCTCAAAATCAAAAACCCAGCTGGAGGAATAGCAGAGGTTAGAATGCTTGCCAAGCAAGTGTAAGGCACTGAGTTCAACTCCCTAGCATCATATAAGCCAGGTGTGATGGTGCACACCTGTAATCCCAGCTGTCTGGGAGGCTGAGGCAGGATTGCCATGAATTCGAGGCTAGCCTGGACTACAAAATGAGACCCTCTCAAAAAGGGGGGGTGGGGTGCTAAAGATACAGCTCAGTACAAAGGCCCTGAGCTCAATTACCAGTACCAAAAATTTCAAAAAAGGATGGAGATGAACTTTAGAAATCCAGGACACAGCTAGAGGAATGGCTCTGCAGTTGAAACAGCAAGAGCTAAATCAAATGCTAAGTACCCGAGTTCAATTCCCCTGGCACACACCAGTAATCCCAGCACTTGGGAGGCAATAATAATCAGGACCTTTGGGCTTTGATCATTGAAGCAGCTACTTAGGAAAGCCAGTTTCCCAGGGGACAGGACTCAGATTGGGGGAAGTAGTGGCCTGTCAGTCATGGCAGCTGAGGATAAAACCTCCCAGCTACCTTCACCTTGACAACATCCAAGTATTGCTTCCCCGTTCCCATCAAATCTCATTCATGTAACAGCAACGGCTGGGGTTGACCCATCAGCAGGTGACCACTGGGCAGACTATAAAAAGAGAAGTTAGATCACACTATTGGGACTAAGCATTATTCTGTGAAAATCCCAAGGACGTGTCCCCTAAGACCCAGCACGAGGTTCTTGCTATTGCAGTTAAGACCCATGCCAGTAGTGAGCTACTAAGAAAGCCACCTTTATTTGTGCTTCAAAGTTCAAACACGAGTCACCAACTTCAGGGAAGCCTGCTCAGAAATGCCTTTCTGGGCTAGCCTCGGAGTCCTCCTGTGCCTTCCTGACAGGTTCCATCCACGCTAGTAACTTAATTCCAGGTTACAAACTTTCAGTCCTACCGACCCAGGCAATTCCAGCCAGAGCCTCACCCCTCCAGTGGCGGCTCTGGAGGCTCGTAGCTGTGCCTGAATTTCACGGACTGCCGAAGGCTTCCTAGGATGATCTCAGCCCCTTGAGTTTCTTGGCTACTTTTGAAGGTGACACTCCAAGGCATCTATCATAATCTGATGGGGCGGGCGCACAGGAGGTAGCAGCAGGCCTGTGTCCGTCCCACCTGGCCCACAGGATGACCTGTAAAACCAAAGAAGACTTTTAAGTGAACCACAGCCAACTACTACAGAAACCACAAATGCAAGCTGTTTTTTTCTTCTCAGTGTTGAGATTTACCCCGGGCCCCTATGCTGACTCCATCCCTTCCTTTGTGAGACAGGGTCTTGTTAAGTTGCTGGGCCTGAACTTACCATTCGCCCAGACTTCTGGGCTATAGGTACCCAAAAGTGGTCAGATGGAATCCTAGACCAACAACATTTTGCTCAATTAATTAAAATTTAGCTTTCCACAGTGTGGTGGCATATAGGAGCTGAGAGAGGACGGACCCCTGGGCACTGTGGCTAAGGAGGTGGAGGGGACAGTGTCCAAGGGAAACCGCTCTGGTGAGCTTTGGCACAGTCCCAGGACACAGCAGGGCACTAGCTTAGCGCCTCATCGAGGATAAGGAGCCTGCAGACAGCTCCCAGCTGGAGTGGAGAGCCTGGCACGGAGGTGAAGAGAGAGCTGCCCGCGGGCCAAGCTATCCCTTCCTGTCACACGTGCCTGAGCCGCCCCTGTGGGCCATGCCATTCCATGGAGCTGAGTGACAGTGAAGGGCCACCTGGAAACCCAGCAGCTCCACCAGGGAGCCCCATCCTTGCTGCGGACGTGAGTGAGGCGATATGTGTTTACCTGCCAAAGGAAGGCTCCCATCTTCTGCTCTGGCACCAGTCCCAGGGCACACTCAGCCCCCTGAAGTGTGGCACAGGGAAACCGTAAGCCCACCCGTCCCCTCACAAGACCTGGGCCCTCAGCAGGCTGCTCAGAGGCCAGAGCACTAACAGGGCAGCCAAATTTTTCACTATTGACCTTTGGAGGGATGGGATCTGGGCTGGCCACTCTTAATTCCCTGTGCAGTCCACTCCAAGTGATGTTTATAGAGCCCGAAGCCACACCCCTAAGCCTCAGGAGAGATTTTTTTCCCTTTCAGTTTAGATTTTCAGACAGGGATAACCAAACATCATAGGCTTGTGGGTGTGCGGTACTGGGGATCCCACCCGGGGCCTTCCCACTTACCTACAGCCCCACTAAACTACCCCAGCTGGGCTGCAAATTGTCACCGTCACCCGCCTACCTCAGCCTCCCAGAAGGCTGAGATGACAGGCCTGGGTTTCTTAGGGGTACAAAGGATGGAAACAGCTTAAAAATAAGAGGAATGTCTCACTTGCCTCAGGCAAAGCAGTTCCCGGCTATCTAGTACCAGGCGCCTAGCAAAGAAAACAGAACTAGGTTAGAGTCTCTGGGTCACTTTTGCAGCCCCAGTCCCAGGGGAGAAGCAAAAGGAGGCAACCCCGCGCAGGTCTCCAAAGCTCCTCTGCTTACATGACAGTCCACTTGCCGTGCAAGTCCCAGATCAGGCTGGCTGTGGCCACTGGGGATCCTCTTCCGGCCTGTGTCTGAGATGACACCTGGCAGACAGCGGATTTCAAAAGCAAAAACTTGAACTCCCCACTGGCACTCTAAACCAGGCCTCAATTTCCCGCACAGCAAGCCTGGGAAGCCGAGTTTCAGATACACACATTCCACATGGGAAGGCCTTTCGCTGCCTTCAGACAGGGATAACGTCCATCATCACAGACCCGGCTCCCTGTGCTGCCCCTCTTGGCAAGCTGGGCTGTATTTCCTCCCAGAGCTCTGGAGGCTTCCTGCAGATCTGCACATGTTCACTCTCTCAGGCAGAAGTGGTCTATGTCCCTTCTTTGGGGGGAAGGGGGAGTAGTGGTGGGACTGGGGATCAGGCCCAAGGCCTTCCCACTCACCTACAGCCTCAGACACAGCCTCACTAAGGCTGGGCTCTTTTACAATCCTCCTGCCTCAGCCTCCCAAGTGTGTTGGGATGACTGGCCTGTCACCAGGCCTCAGTGCTCCTGCCCTTTTAAGGACCAGGACCCCATTGGCAGTGTCTGAGAGCTCAGTGGGGGCACATATGCAGGTTTCCCTAGCACCCAGCAGGAAGCCCAGATGGCGCTTATCACTCTGTGTTCCCACAGGCCCAATGCAGCCAGCTGCACACAGCACCTGCAGCCAGGAGGTGGCCAAGTCACAGATGGTTGCTCCTCTCGCCTTCACCCATCTGCACCCCTACTGAACCAGCACAGGGCTTTCAGTTTAAGACACAGGATTAGAGATCTGCCCCATGAGCTTCTTAAAAATGGCCAGCACCATAATCTCACTATGATAAAATCCTAGCGCTAAAAACAGACCCAATCCACTGAACAGTTGCTGCACGCCTGCTGCTCTCTCCAGGCCCTGTGCCCCTTGGCCCCCCCCAGGCCCAGGGCAAGGGGGGGGGGGCGTGTCTAACCCTTGTAGGTGCTTCCGACACACAGCTGAAGTTGGTAACCACGAATTGTTTTACAAACAACAACAACAACAACAACAACAAAAAACCAAGGCAACGGTGCACTAGCTGGTGGCAGGCGGAGGCAGGACCCCCGGTGTGTCTAGTCAGTCTCATGTGCAGGTTCCCAGGGCTCGACTGAGCTCAGCTGCAGCTCCTTTTTATTCCTGATTTTGAGACTGTGTCCCACTAAGCCACTAAAGTGCCCAGAGCGGGCTTAAAATTGTGATCCTGCCTCAGCCCCCTAGAGCGCTGGGATGACAGGCCTGTGCCACTGGACCAGCTGCAAGGGCTTCAGCTCAGCATTAGGGACACTGAGTGGCTAGTGTCTCCAGGGTCTGGCTGCACCCAGCAGAGCCCTCTAGTGCCGCGTGCACCCTCATCCTCCTCAGCCAAGAGCCGCTGACTGACATCAACTCAGTAGCAGTCATGCAACTTAAGACAGGAAATTCGCTCAGCAGCAGAGTGGGGAAAGCTCCCTCCCAGAGGGCTGCTAAGTAGTGTTGTGAGAGTTCCTGGCCAAGCACACTTATCTAAAAAGTCACAATCCCAGAAGACCAGCACACCCCCAAATATAATAGACTAATATTTAGAGGGGAACATCACCTATGTAGTTGTCACCACTGACAAATTCCATCTGGAAGCCAGCTGTGGCGCGTGCCTGTAATCCCAGCACTCATGAGGCTGATGCAGGAGAACTGCTGTCGAGTCCAAGGCCTTCAGAGAGAGAGACTCTGTCTCCCAAAAATAAATCACATTAAAAAAAAATGAATCATGAAGATCCTTCAGCTCAACTTCTAAAACTGCTTTCATAGGACTTTTTTCAAAGTCCACAGCCAACAGTTTACATCCAAAATAAAAATAAGGGCAACACACTCTGTTCACAGTGACACCATTCAGACACCTGATCTCCAAGGACCAAGCAGCTGAGCCTCCGCGAGTCAGAGCTCCCCACCGCAGCCCGCATCACCCTCCCCTCAACCAGAAAGGAATCCGATCTAGCCAAGCAAACTTCATTTCCCCAAGTCCTCTTCCTTCCTTCACAATGGGGCGTTCAGGTTAGCTTTATCTAAATAGTGACGCCTAGTGGCCCAAACTACACCAGCACTGACCCTCCTTATTTAAAAAATACTGGGGACTGGGGCTGGAGGAATGGCTCAGCGGTTAAAGCGCTTGAGCAAGCGCTAAGCCAAGCGCTAAGTAGCCGAGTTTAATTCCCCAGCACCACATAAACTGGGCGTGGTGGCGCACGCCTGTAATCCCAGCACTCGGGAGGCCGAGACAAGACAGCAGGATTGCCGTGAGTCCAAGGCCAGCCTGGGCTCTGAATTCAGGACCAGCCTGGACCACAGAGCGAGACCCTGTCAAAAAAAAAAAAAAATACTGGGGACTGAACCAGGCTCTCCACACTGACCCACCCCTGTTTGGGGGGTGGGGGTAACAAGGTCCCACTAAGTTGCCCAGCCTGGGCTCAAATTTGCTCCCCCATTTTTACCATTTAAAGACTTAGCAGTGTGGATTCTGGTTGGAGTTCTTACCTGGCGGCCTCAGAACCACGAGCACTCATACAGAACTTCAGGACTGGGCGTGAGGCCGATGCTTGTGGCAGGTCGTTCCCCCACATCGCTCCGGAGGACCACCTGGGCCCTGGCTGCACCCGGCTTTACTCACCGCGGAGGCCGACCAGCAGCAGCCTGCAGCTCCGCTTCTCACCGCCTCTACGGACACCAAAGACGGCCCTTCAAGTAAGAAGGAAAGGGCCCACGTTGAAGCCGCCTCGATCGAAACCCGTTCATTACTATTCATAAAGATTGACAGACCAGGTGGTCCTCAAGGCACCCCAAGTGGAAGTCAGGTACACACATATTAACACACCTGGTGGCGAAGTACTGTTGTCAGGCTGGGGGTGCAGCTGGGAGTTCCAGCGCTTGCCAGGTAGATTCCCCAGCACCACATAAAGCCGGCACGGTGGCGCACGCCTATAATCGCAGCACTCAGGCTGAGGCAGGATTGCCATGAGTTCAAGGCCAGCCTTGACTACAAAGCAGTACTCGGTCTCAAACCAGCTTCAGGTTTCTAAACCAAAACATTTCTCGCCGAAATTCCGGACTGGTGGCTTGGGCCCGCAATCCCAGAACGTTGCGAGAACGGTGGAAATGAACACAATTAAAAGCTTGTCAAAGGAACGAGCTGGCTTAGAAACTACTGGTCCCTGTGCTTCCCGGCGACTCCTTTCTCCCCTAGAGAAGAGGAGCTCAAACCCGATAAAATACTTGGCTTGGGGCTGGGGGCTTGGCCCCAACTTCGCCTCCCCAGCACTACATACACTGGGCGTGGCGGCGCAGCCTTTCATCTTAGCCCTCGGGAGGCTGAGGCAGGACTGCCGCGAGTTCAAGGCCAGCCGGACCCACAGAGAATGTTCAGAACCAGCCTCGACTAGAGTGAGATCCTGCCTCAAAATAAATAAATTTTAAAAATGGGCCGGTGAGGGGCAACCCGCTCGGGACCCATCCCAGAGCGGCCTGTATCCTTGGCTGCCGAGTAAAGGCCTGTTACTCTACACCTGGCCTCCTCCGTCCGTGACTTCATCCTCTGGCAAAGGGGGCCAGCGATGCAGCTCTGCGCTGAAGGGCTCCGTTCCCACGCCCACTGAGTGAGGAAGACGAGACTCCCGCCACGTGGCAACATGGTTTCCCATCCAGAGCCGCGACCCTCCCAACACTTCGCCCCTGAGGAAGCGAGGCCAAAAGCGTGAGCGCCATATCAGAGAAAATCCCATTTTCATATCCCGCGCAACATCAGGTAATCACCGAAATCCCACGGCAGCTCACCGAGTTCCGCCCCGACGGGAGAAGCCATGACTTCCCAACACGCGGCAGACAGCGAAGGAACGCGAGACCGCGCCGGCGCGCGAGTCTTGCCGGCGGTCTCGCCGGAAACCTCGCGAGGACGAGACAGCGCTCACGGGAAGTGTAGTTCCGAACGACTGCTGCCGGGACGCAGCCGATTCTCGGCCCTGGCTTCCACCAGGGGCAGCAGAGAGTCCGGCCTGGGAAGCCTCGGCAGTGGAGAGCCTCAGCACGCAGGAAAACACAGGTGGAACCTGGGGTGGTGGCATGTGCTGTGATCCCACCGCTCAGGAGGCTGAGGCAGGAGGATCGCAAGTTCGAGCCCGGCTCCAGCCCAGCCTGACAATTTAGCGATTTACTGACAGCCTGCCTCAAAACGAAAAATAAAAAGGGCTTTGGGGCCGGAGGAATGGCTCAGAGGTTAAAGCTCTTGCCTAGCACTCGCTAAATCGAGCGCCAGAACCACGTATCGTGGCACGTGCCTGTAATCCCAGCACTTGGGAGGCTGAGGCAGGGGGATTGCTGTGCCATTAAGGTCAGCCTGGACTGTAAGACTTTGTCTCAAAAAAAAAAAAGAAAGAAAAAAAGGATAGAAACTTTTCTTAGCTGGGGCTGGCAGCACAGGCCTCTAATCTCACACCCTCAGAGGCTGAGGCAGGACTATTGCAAATTCAAGCCCAGCCTGGGAAATTTAGCCAATTTAGCAAGATCCTGTCTCAGAATAACTAAAAAGGCTTGGGATGTGCAGAGGCCCTGGGTTCACCGACCAGTGCCACAAAAAGAAGTTTTCTTCTGGGGGCAGCAAAAAGAAAGGGAAGAGGATGTTGGTTTGCAGGGAGGTGGGGGGGGGGGACGACGACGACCAACCAGAACTGGTGATGGAGTCCGCTGGGGTGCCTGCTCCGCAGCAGGGCTGTCTGGCGCCCCGGCAGTTGCCCCCAGCGGGTGGGGAGGGCGGTTCTCTGCAGCTCCCAGCGCTGTCCCCACGGGTCACCCAGTGGCCTTCACTCTGCAGGGCCGGGCTCCCCCTGCAGCACTCAGCTGTGCTGAAGCCGCAGCAGCTGCCAAAGGCTGCAGAGCAGTGGCTGAGAGGCCTGACCCCCACGGCAGGCCAGAAATAACCAGAGGGACCTTAGAGCCTGCACCCGGCAGGGCCCTGCACCTGCAAGATCTAGGACGCCGGCGTTTTATAGACTGTGGAACTAGTGCATAGCCATTACCAAAGACCAGCACGAGCCAGGCCTGGCAGCACAGGCGGGAGTTCTCAGGAAGTCCAGCATGGACAAATTAGAAAGTCCGTGACTCAAAATCAAAAATATAAAAGGGGGTGGGGCTGTGCCCCTTGGCCCCTCCCCCCGCCCAGGGCAAGGGGGAGATATGTCTAACACTTGTAGCTGCTTCCGACACACAGCTGAGGTCAGTAACCACTAATTGTTTTACAAGCAAAGAAACAAGGCAACAGTGCACTAGTACAGCGGTTACTGCCAGCCTAGCGAGGCTCTGAGTTTGATTCCCCAGAACCACATTCACTGGGCATGGTGGCATATGCCTATTAGCACAGCACTTGGGAGGCTGAAGCAGGAGGACTGCCATGAGTCCAAGGCCAGCCTGGACCACATAGTGAGTTCAGGACCAGCCTGGGCTACAGAGCGAGACCCTGTCTCAAAAGAAAAAAAAAAAAAGAAGAAAAGAAGCCTAATGATGCCACTCAGCTCAGTGTGAAGGTCCTAGATTCGATCTCTAATACTGAAAAAAGTCTTCTGAAATTTCTTAACCCCAAAATGAATCTTTAATTGTGTTAGTAAGAACGGAAGACACGCGGGTCATATCCCAGGCTGGCTGCTGCATACACTG
This sequence comes from Ctenodactylus gundi, assembly GCA_004027205.1. Classification (NCBI taxonomy): domain Eukaryota; kingdom Metazoa; phylum Chordata; class Mammalia; order Rodentia; family Ctenodactylidae; genus Ctenodactylus; species Ctenodactylus gundi. The sequence continues at coordinate 203,957 of PVKB01001781.1, forward strand.
CGTATACCACGACCTCTCAGGAAGTCTGTCCTCTTGCGGGAGGCACTGGTCGTGACCACGCTGCAAGCTCCTTTTTCTTCATCTTGTCTGTGGTGCGATTCTGGCCAAGGTTGGGAATGTTTTCTTGCTTTCAAAGCCAACGGCCTGTCTTCTGGCTCTGGGACAGCGTGGAGATGTGATGCCTGGGACGGCCGCAGACATCTTGTGCCCATGAGGCATCCTTCAGGGCGAGAGCCGCAGGCCTGTGGAGACAGAAGGGAAAGAAGGAAGAGTGTCCTTCATGATGCCGTGCAGTAGCTGAGGATTCGTGGGGGGGGGGGGGGGGGGGGGGGGGGGGGGGGGGGGGGGGGGGGGGGGGACAGGGTATCACTGTAGCCCAGGCTGGTCCTGAACTCACTTTGGAGCCCAGGCTGGCCTTGGACTCATGGCAATCCTCCTGCCTCAGCCTCCCACAGTGCTGAGATGACAGGCCTGAGCCACCACACACACAGTTTTCCCATCTGAAGTAATGACAGCAGTGTTCACAGGCGTTCGCCTGTGCCAGGTGCTGCTCCACACGCGGTTCACACACTATGTCGTTTGATTTTCGCAACAACCTGTCCCTCCCTGTTCCACTACCCTGGAGCTGGGAAAGACGGAGTGCAGAAAGGCCAAGGCAGGCGTGGGCGAGCCAGGCGCAGGGGGTCGCACACAGCTGCAATGCCAGCAAACTGGGAGGCTGAGGCAGGAAGATCACAGACTCCAGCCGAGCCTGCACAATTCGCAGACTCAGGGAAATCCCATCTCAGAATGAAAAATTAAAAAGAGCTGGGGATATAATTAAATGCCAAGGCCCTGGGCATGATCCCTACTAACAAAAAATTTTTTTAAATAAAAGGATTTTAAGATTAAGATATAAGGCTGGAGGAATGACACAATGGTTGAAGCGCTTGCCTTTCAAGGCCCTGAGCCCATTCCCTAGCACCCCATAAGCTGGGTGTGGTGGCACATGCCTGTAACCCCAGGACTCAGGAGGCTGAGGCAGGAGGATTGCCCTGGGTCCAAGGCCAGTCTGGGCTACATAGTAAGATCAGGAGCAGCAACATTCACCATGCAGCAAAATCAAATCAAAAATGGATCAGACACCTAGACATTAAAACAGAAACACTCAATTTGTTGGAAGAAAAAGTGGGCAGAACCCTTGAAGGCACAGGCAAGGGCTTTCTCAATCAGACCCCCAAAGCACAAGAGGTGACACCAAAAATCAGTACTTGGGATGATATGAAACCAAAAAGCTTCTGCACAACAGAGGTGACGATCAGCAGAGTGAAGAGAGCAACCAGGGCACGGGAAACCATACTTGCCAGCCGCTCCTCAGACAGAGGACAAGTATCGAGAATATACAAAGAACTGAAAAAAAAATAGACCCTCCAAAATAAAAGACCCATTCAAAAAAATGGGAATCTGAAATGAACAAGCAGGTCTCAGAAGAGGAAGTCTGAGTGGCCAATGAATACGTGACAATGTGTTGGAAATGCAAATTAAAACAACGCTGAGGTTCCATCTAACGCCAGTAAGAACGGCTGGTATTGAGAACTCAAAACACAACACATGCTGGCGAGACCAACTGCTGGCGAGGCCGTGGGGACAAGGAGCCTCCTGCCCTGCCGGCGGGGCTGCACGCTGGCACAACCGCCACGGAAAGCCGTGCAGAGATTCCTCAGAAACCTGAACGTCGACATCCCATCCGACCCGCTATCCCTCTCCTGGGGATCCTCCCCGAAGAGCCAAAGTCATCACACCACAGCGATACACGCACACCCGTGTTCACAGCAGCACACGTGATAGCAGCCAAGCCTTGGAAGGAGCCCGGATGCCCGAGTACAGATGACTGGGTAAAGAAGGTGAGGTGTATGTACACAGTGGAGTACTAATCTGCCACTAAGAATGACAAATTTGGGTAGGGGGAGGGTCAAAAGGAGAGTGAGAAAGCCCTTGTCACTTTGACAAGGAAAGTATGTGCACAAAATGCTCAACTCCATTGTAAACCTTAAATTCTGCAATTGTACATATCAATAAAATGGGGAGAAAAAAATGAGACAAATTTGGGTCACTTGTAGGTAAATGGATGCACCTTGAGACTATGATGCTCAGCAAAGTGAATCAGACCCAGAAAGTCAAATATATGGTTACTCTAATATGAGGAAACCAAATCATAAAAAATGTAAGAGATACGGAAGAAAGAAAGAAGATGGACTTGGTGGGGAGGGAGAGGGAAAGTGGGGGACAGTGAGAGGGTGGGAAGGGAAAGGAAGGTGATATGAAAATTTAAAGAAATACTAAAAATAAAAATTTAAAAAGAGCCCTGAGTTCAAACCCCAAAAAGAGAAAAAAGAATTAAAAAAAATAAACAATTTGAAGAAACTGTCATGCTCTCTGGGCATGGTAGCCTGCTGCTTCCAGGAGGAGGCTCTGCCCTCCCTGAACCCCCGCCCCCTCCCAGCTGGGGCCGCTCCCCACGCTGGTGTCTGTCCCCCTGCCTTCACATTCCTGTCATCCCCTCGCCCTCCCTCCTGGCAAAGTCCTGCTCACACTTGAAAACCTCAGCTGCACTGTCGGGGCAGCCTTAGACATGGGCCTTCGCCCATCCCCATGCATAAAACGAGGGGCCTAGTGACCATCCAGACCTCAGAGGACCCTTTAGAGCTGCGGCTGAGCCTGGCAGCCCAGGCCTGCAAGCTCAGCACTCAGGAGGCTGAGACACTGGGATCCTCAGCTTGAGCCCAGACTGAATACCTTAGCAACTTAGTTGGGCCCTGTCTCAAATTTTTAAAAATATATAATTAAAAGAATGAGCTGGGTCCCAGCATTCAGAGCCTGAGGCTGGAGAATTGCCATGTGTTGGTAGCCAGCTTGGGCTCCACAGTGAGTTTAGGACCAGCCTGGGCTACAGAGTGAGACCCTGTCTCAAAAAAAAAAAAAAAAAAAAAAGTAACTGTGTGAAGGAGTTTGGCCGGGCCCCCAGGACTACCTCCAGATGAAAAACGAAAAAGAAAACGACCCGTGGGTGCCACACACTTAGTGTGCTTGGTCCAAACCAAGCGCCATGCTGTGCGTAGCACTCGGGCCGGACACCAGCCCTAACTCGGCCTGCTGACCGGAACTGCTTTGGTCACATCCGACTCTTCGGCTAAACTGTGCACAGACAGGGATCGAGTCTTCATCCCGGCTGTAACTCCGGAAGTCGTCTTTATTGAGGGACAGACAATGTATTACAATAAAATACCCACTCAGGACGTTCTGTGAGAGTCCAGCACACATGTCCACCCGGGGAATCGAAATCCCAGTCCAGACCCAGGTAGAACGTTCGGTCACCCCGAAGGTCACCTTGAGGCCCTTGGGCAGTCGGTCCCATGGCCGGTCCTGGCCCTCAGTGGGCACCAGTCAGCCCTGTTGCTGTCAGTTGGTTCTGCCCCGCCGAGAATTTCCTAGTCAGTCATGTGAGAGGTGCTCTGTATCATTTCTTTCTTTCTTCTTTTTTTTTTCTTCCAGACAGGGTCTCGCCCTGTAGCCCAGGCTGGTCGTGAACTCACTATGGAGCCCAGGCTGGTCCTGAACTCACAGCAATCCTCCTGCCTCAGCCTCCCAAGTGCTGGGATTACAGGATTACAGGCGTGCACCACCACATGGTGCTGGGGGAGCAAACTCAGGGCCTTGTGCTTTGGCCTCTAAGACGCCACTCCTCCAGCCCCGCAGTGTTGTTTCTCAAGGTGCCTGTGTTGCTGCTCACCCACAGCTCATGTGCCTTTTTCTTTTCTTTTGTTTGAGACAGGGTCCTGCTCTGTAGCCCAGGCTGGCCTCATCCTCATGGTAATCATCCTGCCTTGGCCTCCAGAGTGCTGGGATGACAGGTGGGTGCCACCTTGCTCAGCTTACGTGGTGCCTCGGACTCCAGATTTGTCCTGTTACTATTCAACTATAAACGTCCTTTCTATATCCTGGGTACAAGGCATTTGGCAAATGAATCCTCCCAGTATTTCTACAAGCGGAAGTTTAACTTCCATGGAGACCCGGGTTACTCTGCCTATGCGGTTGGTGCTTTCCGCTTCCCATTGAAAGGACCTTCCTTTCTCCACTGAGCGGCCCTTGTTGTCCGGCTAGACATCCTGACGTCTTGACGTCTCACCTGCCTGAGTCCCCCTCCCTGAGCCACAGGCAGGGAGCTGTCCCTGCAAGGTCCTGAGGTCACGGTCTTGTTGCCAAGCGTGGCAACCGATCTTAACCCACTGTTGCACCCAACCGCATGGCCCCGCGGTGTGGCCGAGGTGCTCTGTGAACCGTCCTCCCTTGGGCAAATTGTTACCCACACATCTGCACCCAGTCCTGCTTGATGGGGAGCATCGGGGTGCCCTGCGGCCGTCTAGTCCTCTCCCTCCACTGCGCTGGATGGTTCGTTCCTGGGAGGTCATGAGTTTCTCGGGCGGCAGCACCAGCCGACCTAGGCCCCACACACGGTTATTAGATGGGGAAACTGGGGGCCAGAGAGCAAAAGGATCACGTGACATGCCGGCCGGCCAGCAGGAACCACTGGCCCCAGGCAGCTGGGCGGGGACAGCTTCCTGGGTCACGGTCAACCCCTGCCATGGAGGGCCAGGGTGTGCACGGGAGGCCCCGCTGCGTGCTTATCTTTTATTGATTTATTCATTCCGCGTTCATTCCAGGCCGGGGAATGGAACCCGGGGCTTTTGCACTGAGCTTGTTTTATTTTTTTTTGAGCAAGGTCTCACCAAGATGCCCAGGCTGCGTTCTAAATTGTAATCCTTCCACAGCGCTCAGGTGACAGGCATGTGCCCAGGCTCAGCCCCAACACAAGCTTGTAAGCAAACAATCAAATGACTAATTCAGGGCTGGCGGCATAGTTCAGTGGCTAGAATACTTGCCTACCAAGTGCAAGGCCCTGGGTTCACTTCCCCAGCGCCACATAAACCAGGCCTGGTGGCACGTGCCTGTAATCCCAGCATGCGGGAGGCTGAGGCAGGAGGATTGCCATGTGTTTGAGGACCAGCCTGGGCTACTGAGCAAGACCCTGTCTCAAAAAAAAACAATAATTTATTTGAATAAATAATAGTGCACATGGCTTCTGCCTCTGCATGAGGTATTATGGGTGTGTGTGTGTGTGTGTGTGTGTGTGTGTTAGCATAGGGACAGGGCTGGTACCTCCTACCCAGGCTCCTAAGCTCAGAGACTGTCAGTAAATCCTTTTATTTTGTTTGAATTTCCTCAGCCCCCACTAGGGGGCACATGTACCCCATGGGAGGAAGTGTAGTCCATTGGTACCAGGACGGGTTTCCGCTTTCCTAGGTCCCCTGGAAGCCGCCTCTGTGCTGTCCCGCCTGGTCCCCTCCCCCTGTGAACATAAACTCCTGTGAACAGCTGCCCCTCCAGCCCTGCCTCAGAGCTGGGCTGCCAGCTGCCCTCCTCTCCTGCCCACAGGGTCCTGCCCCTGCGGCAGGAGCCACTGTGATGGCCCTGCCGCCTGCCATCCCGACAGAGGCCGCCGCTTCCTCCCTGAGGAGTCCGCTGGGTCCCATGCCACGGCTCTCCTGACACCCCTTAGCTGGCAGGCAAGACTGGCCTCGGGGGTCTGGCCTGTCCTTAGCTAATGTGTCCCTGTGGGAATAACCCTGACACCCTGGACCCCTGCAGTCATGACCAGGGCGAGAAAGCGTGGGTTCTTGTGCCCCTTTTCTTTTTTTCCAGTATTCAGGATTGAACCCAGGGCCTTTGCACTGAGCTCCATCCACAGGCCCATTCTGTGTGTCTGATACTGAGACAGGGTCTCGCTAAAAAGTCACTAAGTCACCCAGGCCAGGCTCGAACTTGTAATCCTCCTGCCTCAGCCTCCCAGAGTGCTGGAATGACAGGCCTGCACCTCCAGCCCAACTCCTTGTGCCCTTGGAGATAGGTCCCATGCGGAGTTTCCTCAGGACTCCCAAATCATGGGTCCTCCACGACCCCCGATGGGTGCCAGATTTCCCAGAAGCAGCTCCCGACCTCACAGCAGGCTGCACGTGACCTTGGGCAAGTTCAGTGCCCTACAGCTTCCTGGAGAAGCGAGGACACACAGTTACTGACTCACGCACATAACCCAGGCCCACAGGTGTCATCGGCATCTATGTAATGGAAGCACCTGCCCAAGGCACTTCACTGTCCTCCCGGTTTTGTGGCTCAAGCTCAGGGCTCTGCTCCTTCCTACCAGGGAGACCCGTGCGGGGGTCAGGACCCTTTGGGGCCGCTGTGGGGTGCAGGGGGGGCACACACTTGTCCACAGTACCCACGTTGAGTGGAGGCACCAGCCACCTGGACCAGGACTCCAACCGCGTGTGCCGATCTCTGGACTGTGTTGCTGTGGTTCTGGGTTGTTCTGTTTGCACATCTGGGGCTGAGCCCAGGGTCTCTGTGCTGAACTCCACCCCCAGCCCTTTTCTTGTCTTGAGACAGGGTCTCCCCACGTCTCCAAGTTGCCGGGGCTGGGCGGGGACCCGCTAAACCTCCTGCCTCAGCCTCCTAGAGTGCACCACTGCACCCGACTTCTCCAGACTGTTCTGCACGCACAGACGCACAGCAGGCATTTGAGACGGGCGGGGACTCCCCTCTGCGCCCAAAGCCACACCTGAGCCCCTGGTGACACAGAGAGCCACGGCTGGCAGGCTGCTTTCCCCTCACTCCTCCCCACGCCTGTCAGTTCTCGGGTCATGTTCCTGTCCCCAGGAGACTGTCAGCTTCGGAAGGAGCAGACAGCCACACCTCGCGGCTGTGGCCGCTGCCCCTGGCCACCCAGCAGCTGAAGCCGCCTCTGCCCTGTCACTCAGGCTGTCAGCAGCAGACATTGACATTCCGAGGAGGGACAGAGAGCAGGGGGGCAAACACCCCAGGGCGCGCTGGCGGCCAGCTGGGGACATGCGAGTAGGACTTCCACGGGCGGGCAGCCAGGCCCACTGGGATTGGCTAGACTTGCCCGGGAAGGGCTGCGGGGGAGGAGCCCCGGAGGGACCGACGGAGGGACCCTTGTGCAGGAACCACGTGGACACACTAGCTCACACTTACTAAGGTATGCTAAGTACTTTCTTTCTCTCTCTTTTTTTTTTTTTTGTGGTACAGGTGATCAAACCCAGGCCTCGACACCGAGCGACAGTCCGATCCATTTTTACGTCTGATTTTGAGACCGGGTCTTTCTGAATCCCTGGACTACCCAGGCTGAGCTCAAACTCGCGCACCTCCTGCCTCAGCCTCCAGAGTGTAGGATGGCGGGGCCTGTGCCACCGGGCCCCGCCGGGTACACTCAGCACTCTTTCCATACGCTGTAATTAACCCTCAGAACAACTCTGAGAGGTGGGGACACCATCCTCATTTTCAGGGGAAACTGAGGCACAGAAGAGACACGCTGTCACGGATGTGAGGTCACAGGAGGAGGAGGTGGGGGTGGAGGGCACACTCCCACACTGACTCTGGGTTCCTCGCTCTTCCCTCCAAGCCGGACCCAGCCACCCAGCTCCCCAGCAACCAGCCTAGCTTCACCTCCTGGCTGCCCTGGGCTTCTGCCATAACCCTAACCCTCCTGGTCCCCTTCCTGGGTGTCAGCAGTGACCCTTTCCAAGGAAGTGGGCAGGGGAGGGCTCTGGCCTCTGTGGGCACAACGTCCTGGTCAGGATGTAAGTGATTCCCACTGAAAAGCCTCCCCTTGCCAAGCACAGTGGCTCATACCTATAATCCCAGCATTTTAGGAGGCTGAGGCAGGAGGACTGCAAAGACAAACCCAGTTTAGGCAGTACCCCAAAAATGAGGGTGCTAAGGGCGGAGCTCAGGGCGAAAGTGCTGGGTTCGATAAGTAAGGCCACAAAAAAGGAAGAGAGAGAGAGAGAAAGAGAGACAGAGAGAGAGAGAGAGAGAGAGAGCGATCGAGGCTTCACACCCGCCCTGTGATCAGAGATTGGGGCTAAGCAGGGCGCCTGGGTCCCTGGAGCCTCGGAGGAGTGGGGAGGAGGAGGAGGAGGAGGCCTCCGCCCAGGGTCCCCTTGTGGCGTAGGAGCTGCGCACGCGCAGACTGCACCTGAGGCGCATGGGCGTGAGGAAGGAGCAGGTGGTACCTTGGCTCTGCAGGCCCCTCCCCTGGCGCCACCTCCCCGGCCCCCTGCGTCCTGTCCCTCCGCCTGCCTCCCGCACCACGCAGCTCCCGCACCACGCAGCTCCGCGACCCTCCGCCTCCCGCGGAGGGCAGGGGCTCGGGGACAAGGGGGGTGGGGGGCGGCGGGCGGAGCGGCAGCCTGCGGGGGTCTGCGGCGGCCCCGCAAGGACAAGTGTCGCGTCCCCCTCCCGCGCGCCACTGGAAGGGGAGCACGGGGCCAGCTCCCTCCCAGCCAGGCATGTGGACACTCGCTCTGCAGTCCTGATTATTTTTTCTTTACAGTGCTGGGACGGAAGCCAGGGCCTTCACACCAGCTCTTGCTAAGTTGCCCGGTTCGGGCTCAAACTGGAGATCCTCCTGCCTCGGCCTTCTTGAGTAGTGGGATGACGGGCCTGTGCCACCAGAACCAGTTGGGCCTTCCCGATGGATAATGTCAGAAGAGCAGCCAGAACACAGGATGAGCCCACGGGGAGAGGCTCATGCCTCCGCAGGTGGGTCCACGGTGGTACAAGGCCTTGGATCACAAGCCAGTGCAATAGCGCCTAAGCTGACAGACCGGCAGCCGGGCTCACCGCGCCCCTCCTTCTCCCGAGCAGCTGCGCCTTGGAGCACAGCCACTGCCAGATTGTCCCTGAGCCCGGCTTGTGGCTGCGTGTGCTCAGCAGGGTGGCAGGAGGAGGGGTGCCCAGGCTTGTTTCTGTTGCTCTGCCAACTGCTCACTCATGTGGTGACTGAGATGAGCCCAGGGGCCTCTGCTTAACACCCATCTGACACATTTAATCTCTATGTTGCCTGGGAGGCTGAGGCAGGAGGATCACAAGTTCAAACCCAGCCTGAGCAACTTAGCAAAATCCTGTCTCAAAATACAAAGGGGCTGGGGGCATAGCTCAGAGGTTGGAGTGCATGTCAGGCCTAGCAAGTGCAAGGGCCTGGGTTCAATTCCCCAGCAACACATAAGCTAAGCGTGGCGGCCTGCACCTGTCATCCTGGTACTCAGGAGGCTGAGGCAGGAGGATTGCTATATGTTTAAGGCCAGCCGGGGCTACACAGTAAGTTCAGGACCAACCTACACTACAGAATGAGAACTTCCCTCTCAAAAAAGGTATATATGTATGTATATATACATATATTTGTGTGTGTGTGTGTGTGTGTGTGTGTGTGTGTGTATAGAGAGAGAGGGGCCTGGGCTGCTGGGCAGTAGACCCTAGCCAGTCATCCTCTAGGGACATTCCTGGGCCCTGTGGACCCTTGGAGAAGACCTAGGAAATCCAGGGAAGTCGAAGGCCCCGGGAGGAACCTACCTGCTCCCTGGCTGCGTCTCCTGGTCTCCCTCTTGCTGCGGCGTCTGCTCCCAGGCTCAGAGACACACCAAGGCTTGAGCTGAAACAGAAGGCCGGTGCAGATCAATGCGTCCTCCCAGCCCAGGGCCCGACCGCCTGCTCACAGGTCATCAAGCGCTGGCCACCTCCCACCTCCCACCTCCAAGCCTAGAAAATACTGTCAGGACCACCTGGGCTCTCCTCAAACCAGCCCTTGGCCTTGGTCTAGAAGGATGTACCAGGTAGAGCTGGCTTTGGCGGCAACACCTGTCATCCCAGCACCCGGGGAGGCCAAGGCTGGAGGATTGCAAGCTTGAGCCTCTTTTTATTTTGAGAGTGTCTCAAAATGAACAGCACTGGGGATGTCGCTCAGCATGAAGGGCCTGGGTTCAATCCCCAGAGCTCCAGAGAAAGAAGGAAGGAGAGAGAGAGAGAGAGAGAGATTACATCCCTCTTCTCATCCTCTACCAGTGACCTCCACAGCTGAAGACTGCCCGTTGTGGCTAGGCCGTCCCCCAGCCCTGCCCTCTGCCCCCTGCCCTCCACCCTCTGCCCTGAGCTCCCAGCCCTGCCCTACCTGCTTGGGCCACCTGCCACCAGGCCACAGAGCCAAGCTGGGCCTGAAGAAGTGAAGGCCTACTTCAGCGGTTCTTTGCCCCTGCGTGGAGGGAGGCAGGAAGTCAGGACTGGAGAACAACCATCACAGGTTTCTGGGTCCCATCTTCCTTCAGTCCCCAGGTCTAGCCAGTCACCCTAACATTGAGAGGCAGGAGCACCTAGCAAACAACTTGGAAGCCAGGCACAATGGTGCACCCCTGTAACCCTAGCACTCTGGAAAGCTGAGGCAGGAAGATCATAAGGTCAAGTCTTGCCTGGGCAACTTAGCAAAAGCCTGTCCCAAAAAAGAAAAAAAATCTTGGCATTTATGACTATGGAATTGGAAAGCAGAAACGTCACCTGCGTAGGAGAACGAAGGCCTCTTGAGACCACAAAGATAAGTGACAAAAATCAGACAGGAGATCAAGTATTCCATGGTCTGTCTTGGGAGAAACCCAAAATACAAATAGGCTTAAGAGGGGCTGGAGGAATGGCTCAGAAAGCACTTGCCTAGCATGTGCTAAGTCAAGCGTGGAGTACCCGAGTTCAATTCCCCAACACCACATAAGCTGGGCGTGGGGGCACACGCCTGTAATCCCAGCACTTGGAAGGCTGAGGCAGGAGGATTGCCCTGAGTCCAAGACCAGCCTGGGCTCCATAGTGAGTCAGGACCAGCCTAGGCTCAAAAAGAAAGAAAGGATTAAGAGCAAATGAAAAAGAGACAATAGGAAAAAGGGAAATTTTGAGACTTGGTGAGGTGAGCGGGAAATCAGGGTGCACAGAATTGGGAGGGCAGGGAGAGAAAGAGGAAGTAAAAACAATTAGGGTACAGTACACAGCTCCCAGTTCCCCAGGATGAATGTAATTATTCCATATCACTAATATATGCCAATTAAAAAGTATCTGATCAGCAAAAAAGAAAGAAAGAAAGAAATGTCACCCGATGCCACCTCCAGCTAGCCCTCTGTGACAACCACGTCAGCAGGTGAGTCATCCATGTCCAGCTGATTTTTTTCCAGGTAACTAGGTCCTGAGGAGTTAATAAGCACTGCTGCTCCTGGCTAAGTTACTGAAGGTCAGGCCTGGCCAGATGGCCCACAGGGTTGGCCTGTCCCCTCCTGCCAGAAGGTCCAGGCCCATTTCCTGCCCAAGAGACAGGCTGCCCAGATGTCAGGCCCCGTGGGTCACATCAGCCATGCGCTGACATAGGCGATCTAGAGCAAGTCTTCCAAATCTTCTGGTTTCTCAGTTTCCTCAATTATTAACAAGAAATGTTTAAAAAAATCAGATCACACTAGCCTGGTGTGGTGATCCACACCTGTAACTTCAGCACGCTAAGAGGCCGAGGCAAGAGGATCACAAGTTCCAGCTTGGCAGCGCAGCCACTGAAGACAGACCCTGACTCAAAGCAACGACAAACAAACCCGGCCCAGTGGCACGGGCCTGTCATCCCCGTGTTCTGGGAAGCTGAGGCAGGAAGAGTGCACATTCAAGCCCAGCCTGGGCAACTTAGCAGCTTGGCACAACAAGTCTCAAAAATCTAAATCTAAAAAAAAAAAAAAAAAATAGCAAAGTCTCTGAGTTCAAGCCCCAGTATCATAGTAACAGTAATAGTAATAATGATAATTTTTGAGCCAGGCCCAGTGGGGCAGGCCTTTATTTTCTATTTTTTCATTTATTTATTTTTTTTACAGGTGTGTTGTGTGCCATCCCACCCAGCCTCTCTGTTGCTGGGGAATCAAACACAGAGTCCTACACTTGCGGCGCACGCACGGTTAACCACTGAGCTATGCCTCCAGATTCAATAACAATTAGTGGTAATAAATAACCTAGGCCATAGATGCAGCTCAGTGTAAAGGCCCAGAGTTCAGCTCACAAAACAAAAACATGGCCTGCCAGCCCTCCGGGGTTACTGAGGCTTCTAAGTGCATGACTATTTCAGAAATCTCTGGGAAAGAATAACACTGGGCATGCTGGGGCACACCTGTCACCCTGGCACTCTGAGAGGCTGAGGAAGGAGGATTGCAAATTCAAGCCCACCCTGGGCAACTTAGTGACTAAGGAACATTTATATTAAAATTTTAAAAATAAAAAAGGGCTGGAAATAGAGTCCAGTGCAAAGGTCCTGGATTCAAGCCTCCATACAACCACAATGAAGAAAAAGGAAAAAAGCAGTAGCCCTTCTGGGCCGTGACCCTGTGCTGTCACCAACGCTTCCCCAGTCATTTGGTCCTTTGTTACCTCGGCGTGCAAGAAATAAAACAGTAACATTATTTACCAAAGGAGGGAGCCAGACTGAGACTTACATTCACACCCAAAACCCACGGTAAGGGCCAGTCAGCGTCTGGGTCACCCTGTGTGGGTGGGGTGCCAGTTCAATTAGTAGCTACAATGATCCCAGCTAGCCGGAAGTCGGGATGTTACAGGGGTGCCTCTGTGTCCTTGGGGTTTCTGCAGTTCAGATCCTGGAGAATCCCAGGACTGAGCAGACAGCCGCCGATTACAGATTCATGTTCGCTCTGTCCTCAGTTTCCACAGACCTCAGCCTCTCACACGTGCAGCGCCCCCTGCCGCAGGACATTGTCTCCCAGGCGCACCCTCCGACCAGTGGGCCCTGGGATTGGACAGCTTTCCATTTCGCTGTCGTTAGGGTATTGTTTTGTTTTCAGTTTTTAGAGACAGGGTCTGGCTAAGTCATTAAGTTGCCCAGGTTGGCCTTGAACTTGGGATCCTCCTGCCTCAGCCTCCCCGCGCGCTGGGATGACGGGAGTGCACAGCAGGCCTGGCCCCTGTGGGCTTCGATGCTCTTTGTTCGCTAAGGCACTCCTAAGGGTCCCCCGGCTAGGCGGGTTGTCGCACACGCGCAGGGCATCTTACAGGGACTTGGGCGACCCTGGCTGGCGTTCTCCAGCGTCCACTTGGGCTCGGGTGTCCCTGTCATCAAAGGATGCCGAGGTCCAGAGGAGGAACAGATTGGAAGAGCCCAAACCACGCACACTCACACAGGCTGCGAGTCATCAGTGTAGGAAGAGTTAACTTCCCGGCTACTGGAGACAGCGGCCTGCCCGGCCAATAGCACTCGGCCCTGATGACGTCATGGTCCCCCCGCTCTTGCTATTGGTCACTGGGCATCCAATGGGGAGGCAGGGGCACCGAGCGGCGCGGCGGGCGGGGCCGAGGCGAGGGCAAGGGACGGGCAAGGACGCACGGGCGAAGCCGCGCAGTCGCGGCCTTCCGCCCTCCCCGGCTTCCAGCCCTGGGAGGAAGGGGATCCTGTGACCCCGGTGTCCTGGGCACCGTTGGCACCTGCCCTTGGCCCGGCGGAGGGGACCGGGACCCCATTCTCATCTGGTGCAGACATCCGGCCTGCCTAGTAGGCGTGCAGGGGACAAGGGCCGGGGCCAGGATGCAGTGCGGTGCCTCACACGCCCTGCACGCCCAGGTGAAGGCGGGCGCCCCTCCCGTCCCCCCAGGCCCCCATTCACCTGCCTGAGGGCTGCAGGTCTGCGTCGCCGCTGCTGCCCGCCACGGCCCCATCCCCTCCGCTGGGCTCCCTGGGGACCGGAAGAGAGGCGGAGAGAGCTGTGGGCAGCGCCCCCCACGGCCCAGCCACCCTGGAAATGCCCTCCGCACCCCGCTGGGCCCAGGCCGCCCCTGCCCACTTCACCATGGCTGTGCAACCTGCCGGGCCGCCCCCTCCCCACTCCCACCCGAGCCAGGCTACTCACGGTTCCACCCGGTTGGCGAATCGGCGGCGCCAGAGCACGGCCAAGGTGCTGAGCAGGAAGAGCGTGGTACACATGGCTCAGCTGCCCCATCCCCTCCGGACCCAGCCCGCAGAGGCCCCTGGCCCGGGGCTACGACGCCCCGCGGCTCGTCCAAGCCACTGGCTGCCTGGGTCCCAGTGCTCCTGGGATTAGGAGGCTCAAGCGATTAGCGGGGTCAGCAGCCTTGACCTTGTAAAGACTGCTTGACCTCAGGAGGCCTGGGATCTCCCTCCCAGCAGCCGGGGAGGCCGGCCGCGCAAGCAGGCGGCCAGCATGTCCAGGAGGCGGACATGACAGCAGCACCGTGCCACCCTGAAGGGGCTGCTCATCGGACCTTTGGGCTGTGCAGGTGACAGCGGAAGGGCCATTTAGGGGCTACTCAGGGTCCACATGGAGCACTGTGGGAGACTCAAGTATCAAAGAAAGCTACCGTGGGGGCCCCTGAACGCCAAGGCCCAGAGAAGAATGTGCCTTACTCAGTAACTGAGCTGATGACAATGATGTCCTGGCCGAGGAAGGGCAGATGTTGGGTGAATCAAGGCTGGCTTGGGTCTACCCCCCCAACACACACCAGCCTTCTCCAGTTTTTTAAATTAATAAATTTATTTATGTATTCTTGTGGTATGAGGGGTCAACCTCTCGGGGCCTTCATGCTAAGTGCCATCCCTCGCCCTCCCTTTTTTTGACTTTTGATTTTTGAGACAGGGTCTCAGTAAGTAACCCAGACTGGGCTTGAACTTGTGATCCTCCTGCCTCGGCTTCCAAGAACACTGGGATGACAGGCCAGGGGGAAATGGGTCCAACTTGCAAACTTTTCTGATTCCAAAACCTGTTCAGTAAGAGTTGAGGGGTGTGTTCACAGGGTAGATGGGAATGCTACCTTATATAACCACCTTACGTAATTTCCGTATCAATTGGACCAATCATATGGGAGACTAGCATACTGGCGCGTTCCTGTAACGCACAACACTCAAGGCAGCCAGCGTGGGGACAGGAGCTGGGTCTGAGATGGTGGAAAACTCCAAGCCGCCACTGTCCTGCATCCCTCCACGACCCCTGGAAGACATGATTTCCTCTCTCTCCCCTCTCTCTCTCTTCCTCTCTCCTTTTCAGTATTGGGAATTGAGCCCAGGGCTTTCACTGCAACTCACCGCCACTGCCTGGGAATGTCTGACTGAGCTCCGCCTCCAGCCTATGTTTTTGTTTTGAGGAAGGGTCTTGCCAAGTTGCCCTGGCAGGGCTTCAATTTGTGATCCTCCTGCCTCAATCTCCCTGAGTGCTGAGATTACAAGTCTGTGTAACCAGGCCACCAGTTTTTTTTTTTTTTTTTTTTTGTACCTGGTATCTAATCGAGCGCCGTAACACTGAGTTACACCCCAGTTTTTAGTTTTAACTTCAAACAGGTTCTTGCTAAGTTACTAAATTACCCAGGCTGGGCTGAAACTTGTAATCCTCCTGCCTCAGCCTCCCAGGGTGTTGGAATGAAGGGCCGCCACACCGGCTTTTCCTCCTTTCAACTGAAGAAATGATCAGAATCAGGTACCTGGGCTGGAGGAATAGCTCAACCAAAAAAGTGATAAAGTGTTTGCCTCACAGGCTCAAGGCCCTGGGTTCGATTCCCCAGCGCCACGTAAGCTGGGCACGGTGGTGCATGCCTGTAATCCCAGCACTCAGGAGGCTGAGGCCGGAGGATTGTGGTGAGCTGGAGGCCAGGCTGGGCTCCACAGTGAGTTCAGGACCAGCCTGGACTACAACGTGAGACTTTGCATCAAAAATAAATAAATAGGGGGAAAAAGTGGGTTGGAAGTAGTTCAGTATAAAGGCACTGGGTTTAATCCCCAGTCCATGTCATCAGGGAACCTTATGGGGAACCTGTAAGTACCGTGACATCTGTGTCAGCAGTGGCGGCCCAGTGCGGTCTGTGGCTTCTGCTGAGAGTCAGAGATGGGACCTGGTCATTGCTAACTCTCTGCCACTGCCGAGCAGGTAGGGACGCTGGGTCTCTCAGAGGCACGGTCTCCACCTCTGGCCCAGTCTCACCCCCTCCCCCAGCAGCCTACCACCTGGTCTCCCCCGACTCCCCCAGGAACTGAGCCCTTAGTGGTGGTGAGATATGTTCCAAGACCGAGCCTCCCTCACCGGGTGTATTGGCGTGTGTGTGTGTGTGTGTGTGTGTGTGTGTGTGTGTGTGTGTATGTGGCACTGGGGCTCCAGCCCAGGGTCTTCACACTGGCCCATTTTTACTTTTATATATCAAGACGGGGTCTCACTAAATCATTAAGTTGCCCCCGCTAGGCTGGAACTTGTGATTCTCCTGCCTCAGCTCCCACATTGCTGGGACGACAGGCCTGTGCCACCGGTCAAGCTTTACCAAAGAATCTGACGCCAAGGTCCTCTGTGCCATCCTCAGAGGCCCTTTGGGACCCCACTCCGCCAGGGCCTGCTTTGGATCTTGTTTGCCTGAGTCTTGAAGCAGAGGCCCTGGGGAGGGGGGGCTCCTTCCCGACCCCCCAAAGGAAAGGGGAATAAGGGGGCAGGTTTCTGGGGCCCAGAGCGCTCCATTTGGGTCAGCGAGGCGGGGAGACCACCCCAGTTCTCAGCCTGCTGGAGTCTGGGGTCTGGAGCGCTGAGAGTGACGCCTCCAGCCCGCAGGAACGGGGCTGGCCAGCTCGCTACACCCGCCCGCGAGGGTCTGACTCTGAGCCGCATGAAGGGCGCCACTGCACGCCGCGGGAGCCGGGACACGGCCCCCGCAACCCATCAAGTCCCTCACCCGCCGGAGCGTACTCTTATCCGGCCCGTGCCGCCCGGCACTGCGTGACCGCCGCGCGATCCTCCCGAGACCCCGCAGCAGCGCGTCGGCCACGCCTCCCCCTCCCGCCCCGCCCGGCGGGGAGCGGCGGTGGCCTCGCGGGTGGGTGAGCGGCGTGGTGGGTGGGCGCGCGGGCGCCAGCCGCTTCGCCCCCACCCCGCCCCAGCCCTCAACTCGCCAGAATCGCCTCCCCAGCGCGGAGCGGAGGCTTTGGAGAGGATTTATTTTAACATTTTTTTTCCCCTAGCAAGCCACCTCCCCGCCCTCCAGCTCGCGGTCCCCCGCCCCCCCGCACATACATCCTGCAAACACACGCGCGCGCGCACACACACACACACACACACACACACACACACACACACACACACGCGGCGCGCACAGACACTCGCGCTCCCGCCTCCCTCCTCCCTCACTCGGCGGGCGCCGATCGCCGCGCACGCAGCGCCCGGCTCCCCGCGCCGGCGGGCTGGGCTCCTGCCGCCCATGGACAGAGTGCCCGGCGAGATGGAGATGGACCGCCGGGAGCGCGGCGAGGAGCTCTCCGAGGCGGAGAGGAAGGCGCTGCAGGCGACGTGGGCCCGGCTGTATGCCAACTGCGAGGACGTGGGGGTGGCCATCCTGGTGAGGTAGGTGTCGCCCTGGCCTGGCCGGGCCCAGGGCTGGGAGGGAGGACGGGGCAGCACCGGGTGGGGGTAGCGTGAGCCCAGGCAGTGCCCTCGTGCCCCCTTCCCAGCGGCGTAGGAGGCCGGGCTTGCAGAGGGGCATGTGGGGCGCCTTGGGGTGGTCCAAACCCTGGCCGAGCCCTTCCTGGGCAGCTCACCAGGACAGACAGACCTCTGGGTCCCCTCTCTCTCTCTGGCCTCAGAACTCCTGGCTCCGCGATCTCCCTCCCCCGGAGCCCGTCAACCATGCAGCCGGGCTGTGTGGTCACACACTGTCCCAGCCCCTCAGAGTGTGGCAGAGGGGCTCCCTGGGTCAGAGTCGGCGAGACACCGAGGCCCAGACAGGCGTGGGGTTGCAGATGGTTCATCCCGGCACTCTGGGAGGCTGAGACAGGAGGATCCTAAGTTCAAACCCAGCTGGGCAACTTAGTGACTCAGGAGACCCTCTCTCGGAGCGAGGTAGAAAATTGGGCCGGGATGTAGCTGAGGGTGAAGGCCTAGGCTCTCCTCAGCCCACAGAGGAACCAGTGCGCAGGGACGCAGGGGGGCAGATCCCTGCCTCCAGCCCAGCTTCTGGAAAAAAGGAGCAAAGAGCAAGAGAGGTCAAGAGAAGGCGGGGCTGAGGCTCAGCGTCCCGCTGCCCTTTCCCGTGCCAGGACGTGTGGCCAGCTGCAGGTGTGGTCCAGGGGCTCTGGGGAGGCCCCCAGGACACCGTCTCTACTGAGTTCCGTGTGGAGCAGGACAAGCTTGGGGGACAGGGTCCTGCTGGGGAGGAAATGCTCAGTCTCAGGGTTTGTGGGGGTGCCAGTCCCCCCAAGTCCCCCAGCCAGCACAACGCTGGGGTCCCCTCTGGCACACACCTGCACACACATACACCTACCATGTTGATGGCCCTAAACCCCACAAGCTAGAAACCATCAGATCTGACTGTCTTCCAACCTGTGCTGGTCCCAGGGTGTAGGCGAGGAGCCCTGAGTCCCTGAGCCGTCATCCTGGGCCCAGGCGGAAAGCCTTTGTCAAAGCTGGAACAGAACGCGGCAGCCTTGTGGGTCGTGTGAGGATGGAAGCAGCCTCGCCGCTGGGGGGACGCAGCTGGAGGACGTGTCTGTCTCCTGGTCCTGTGGGCCCCTCTCCTTCCCCAAGCCCAAATCTGTACTGAGGCACTCTGATTCCAACTTAGATTGTGTGCATGCCTGCGTGCGTGTGTGTGTGTGTGTGTGTGTGTGTGTGTGTGTGTGTGTGTGTCACTGGGAATGGAACCCATGGCCGTAACTGAGCTCCATTCCCCCACCTGCCCCTGCCCCAGTTTTTAGTTTTGATTCTGAGACAGGGTCTCACTAAATCACTCAACTGCCCCGGCTAAGCTTGAACTTGTGATCCTCCTGCCTCAGCCTCCCAGAGGGCTGGGATGATAGTCCGAGATACCAGCCACGCTCCAACTTAGATTTTACAGAAGAGGAAGAAACATTTGGGAAGAATTAGAGAACTCCGCAGCTCCAGGCCCTGGAAACAGCCAGGGTGGCAGAAAACTAGGAGGGGGGCCCCAGAAACCAACAAGTGGTCTGGCCAGCACCTGCACCCACAGGGGTGCACAGCGGGGGTTACAGATGCGCCAGGCTATGGCTCCCCCGGGCAGCAGCCCACCAGCCTTAGAGGCACAGAGGTGCTCCCAGGTCACCTAGGGAAACGAGGCAGGCCTGCAGGACCACAGAGGCTCTCTGTCCCAGGATCCTCCAGGACCAAGGGAGTGGGCAGAGGAAGGAACTGAGCCTCTAAGTCCTCAGGGGTTCACACACCTCCCCTAGATCCTGCACCTCCGAGCTCTTGGGGTGGTTTGTCTTTTCTCTTCACTTTTTGTTTTGGTTTCGGCGGAACCCAGAGTCCTGCACAGCCAGCCACACACCCCGTCACAGCCACCCCCTTCCTCCTCTCTCTCTGCCCACTCCTCACCCACAAGCTGAGGACTCAGAGCCTCACGATTAAGCAAGAAGATCCAAAATGCAGTCAGACCCCACCAGCTGAGTACCCTGGTCACACTTCACCATCCCTAGGCCGGGGCCACCTTGCCAGGACTCCCTGACTTGCACTCCCTGCCTGTCACCTCTGAATCCCAGCTGCCTTCCTGTCCCTGTCCTCTCCCTGCTGCCATCGGCCCCAGGGCCTGGCCAGCCAGAAAGGGGAGAAAGGGAAAGGATTGAGTCATCAGCTTCCCAGGGCTCCCTGGGTCCCTTCCCAGATCCTGTGCCCACAAGAGGTTTGTCATTACCTGACCCCCATCTGCCTCGCAAAGTTCAGCACACCCACAGGACTGCGGGTCAAAGGCCTGAGGGACCCTGGCCCCGTGACTACCAAGTTCACCCGGGCCCCAGAGGAGAGGAAGGGGCAGCTCCAGCACTCAGCAGGAGGAGACCCCCACTCCTCCTGCCGGGTGGGGGACAGGGGTGCGTCCAGCCTCCCTCCCCGCGGATTGTAACACTGACTCCTTCCCCCTCACACCCAGACAAGCTATTTCGGGCTCCTGGAAGCCCGGCTGCTTCAGGAGCTGAGATACTCCCCAAGGCCGACTGGGGGGCTTCTGGCAACCAGGCCAGCCCGGGAGGGTCGGAAGGGCACGCGAGGCTGGGACTCCTGGGGACCGTCATTCCTCGGGGCTACCACATGCCCTGGGTTTGGGGCAGGAGACTCATAGGGGTCTCAGGCCACCAACTTCCTGCCCAGTTCTCTCTCCCCTCTTCCCTCTCCCTGGGTACTGGACGTTGAACCCAGGGCCTTTGCTTCTGAGCTGGGCTGCAACTTGAAATCCTCCTGCTTCAGCTTTCTTACAGGCCGGTGCTGCCCCAACAAGTCCTAGCACTCTCCAAGCATTCTGGGAAGCCCTCAAAACCTGGCTCCTTCCTGGAGCTGCCACCCAGTGTACCAGGCAACGCTGGGCATCAATTCCTGGGCCATGAAGAGGAAAGAAGCAGTGCCAGGCTCAGGCAGCACCTTGAGGGCTCCTGGGCTTATGCAGTACACGCTCGGTTAATGTCCCCTGGGTTCCCAGCGAAAGGAAGGTAGAATACATGCCAACCTGGAGCAGTCAATAAACAAGCTGGGCGATCCCAGCCCTCGGGAGGCTAAGGCAGGAGGACTGCCGTGAGTTCAAGGCCGGCCTGGGCTACATAATGAGTTCGGGACCAGCCTGGACTATGGAGCAAGACCCTGTCTCCAAAGGCAGCTGTGGAACCCTAACACGTGGGGCAGCTGAGACCCCAGAGTCGGTGCTTGTTTCAGCCCAGTTTACACATGCATCCCTCATCAGTCTGCTCCAGAAAACTCTGGGGTCTTTTCAGATCTTCTCACTTGTCTGTCCCTGTCTGTTCTGGAAGGAGCGAGTGGGGACAGGAAGGTCATGCAGGGATTGCCCAAGGTCACACTCGACCTCTGGG
The DNA here is from genome assembly GCA_004027205.1 of Ctenodactylus gundi. Lineage (NCBI taxonomy): Eukaryota > Metazoa > Chordata > Mammalia > Rodentia > Ctenodactylidae > Ctenodactylus > Ctenodactylus gundi. Next base: position 224,706 of record PVKB01001781.1, read on the forward strand.
AAAGGCCCTCGTGGGGTCTGCGCGGGCCGTACCCTGGCCACAATCCCAACTTCCCTGGCCCCAAAGCAGCCTGGGCCAGAAAGCCTGGCTTGGCAAGTGGCAAACTCTGGCGTCACAGAGGGGATACCCTGGAATAGCAGGTGCAAGAAGCTGGAGGAGCCATGGCATTACGTAAGCTGTGACTGAGTCCCTGCGTGTGTCTCGGGTGACATCCACATTGTCCTGGACATGCCACACGGCCTGACCCGGAGAGACGGGGCAGAGCGTGCGGGGACCCGGCCTCTGCTGTGGTCGTAGGACCCAGCCGGACACTTCGAAAAGGTCTACAGACCTGTGGCTGTGGTGGCCAGGCCTGTCTTCTCAGGGTTCTAGAAGGCCGAGGCAGGAGGATTACAAGTTTGAGCCCAGCCTGGGCAACACAGTGATTTAACGAGACCCTATTTGAAAATCAAATGTAAGTAAAAAGTGGCCCAGAGACGGAGCTCAGTAGGAAGGCTCGGGGTTCGATCCCAGGACCACAACAGTAACGGAAGGGGAGGACAGGGAAGGTGGCCCCTGAGTGGCACTGCTGGCAGTGTCCCGGGAGGGGGCGTCTGACCCACAATGTGTCTGAAAGGCAGCCACCATGGGGAAGGGACGGCCAGCTGGCCAAACCCTGTCTTCCTGTGATAAGGGCGGTTATTTGGACTGGAACAAGATGACTCAAGGGTGGGGGACAGGGTGGACATGGTTTTGGAGAAGTGGGTGTGGGATCTAAGACGTCCGGGGCATCTGATTAAGGAGTTTTGATTTGGTCTGGTTGACACTCGGGAGCCATTGAATATTTTTGAGCAAGAGAGAGAGAGAGGTCCTGGAAGCTGTGTTGTAGGGAGTTGGACAAGTCCACACGATTGAAGGGGACAGGGCTGGCGTGAGGAGAGGCTAGCGGCTCGGCTCTAAAAGTTTACAGGCTCTCTGGGCGTGGCGGTACACGCCTGTAATCCCAACATTCAGGAGGCTGAGGCAGGAGGACTGCCCTGAGCTCAAGGCCAGCGTTGGCTCCAGAGTGAGTTCAGCAAGGCCCAGCCAGAGGGAGGCGTGCCACTTGCAGGCGTGGGAGGGTGACCCCGCATCTCCAGCCATCCCAGGGCCCTCGCCCCAGGCCCGGAAGCGGTCCCCACACGGCCCAGGGTGCTTCCACCCCCCAGGTTCTTCGTGAACTTCCCGTCGGCCAAGAAGTACTTCAGCCAGTTTCAGCACATGGAGGACCCCCTTGAGATGGAGCGCAGCCCCCAGCTGAGAAGGCACGCCTGCCGCGTCATGGGGGCCCTCAACTCCGTGGTGGAGAACCTGCACGACCCCGAAAAGGTGGCCTCCGTGCTGGCCCTGGTGGGCAAAGCCCACGCGCTCAAGCACAAGGTGGAGCCCGTGTACTTCAAGGTAAGCCCCGGGGGAGGCCACCACCTGCCACCAGCTGGGCGGCCAGCAGGGCATGCGGAGCAGGAGGCCCCTGCTGGGGGGGGGGGCAGCTGTCACCCTGAGAAGGGCCGTCTCCGGCGGCTGCCATGCCCTGAAGAACCATCGCAGCTGGTCGGGTGGCACACGCCTGTTATCCCAGCCCCTGGGGTGGCTGAGGCAGGAGGATTGCCATGAGTTCAAGGCCAGCCTGGGCTCCATAGTGAATTCAGGACCAGCCTGGGCTACAGAGCGAGATCCCATCTGAAAAAAAAAAAAAAAGAAAGGGCTGGGATGTATGTAGCTCAGTGTAAAGGCCCTGGGCTCAATCCCCAGTACCTGTCCACTTGGCCGCTAAGAGACAGAAGAGTGTCGGAGGTCCTGGGGGAGCAGGGCACCCAAGGCTTCAATCCCCCCTTTTCTCTCTGCCCCCAGATCCTCTCTGGGGTCATCCTGGAGGTGGTTGCTGAGGAATTTGCCAGTGACTTCCCGCCTGAGACCCAGAGAGCGTGGGCCAAGCTGCGTGGGCTCCTCTACAGCCACTTGACAGCCGCCTACAAGGAAGTGGGCTGGGTACAGCAGGTCCCCAACACCACCACGTGAGGAGGGGGAGAGGGAGGGCTGGGCAGCACCCCACCATGTCCACGCGCTGTCCCCTGGGGGCCCAGGGCTGCCTGCTGAGGCAGGGCACTTCCGGCAGGCAGATTCAAATTCCAGGGGCGCAGGCCTGTTGTCTCAGCACTTGGGAGGCTGAGTCAGGAGGTTTGCGGCCTGTGCAGCTTAATGACTTAGGGAGACCCTGCCTCAAGATTGAAAATAAAATAGCAAACACCTGGAGCCAGGCGTGCAATGCCCATACTGTGGGCAGGCTGAGGCAGGAGGATTGCAAATTTGAGCCCCACCTGGGCAATTTTGTACCTTATTGAGATCCTATCTCGAAATCAAAAACACAAAATGGGCTGAGGATGTAGTTCAGCATCAGGCCGTAGGTTCAATTTCCAGAACATACACACACATACACAGACAGAACAAGGGAGCATTAGGTACCCAAGGCCACTGCTCCCAGGTAGAGAGGACCGGCACTCAAGTCCCAAGATTGGCTGCCCAGGCCAGCCACTGCCAATTCCTGGGCACCAATCACACGGGCTGTTTTCTCATCTAATGCTGACCCGTGCCCGGGACGTTCTCTGCCACCACGGGCCGGAGCCAGGGGGATCACGGGGAAGTGTCCTCGCACACACAGGCCTAGGCCCACGCAGGGCCGGCATGGCAGTCACCCTCAGGCACAGCACAGGGTGGATGGAAGCTGTTCAGCTCCTCCAGTTCCCAGTCCGGGCTCAGGAGGGCGGGTGGCCGAGGGGAGGGCCGGTGCCTGGACAGACAGACGCGGCTGCTGGGAACACGCCGGCCTCCTGCGTCCTCGGGGACTGTGGGATCTGAATGGAAGGGCGGAGGCAGGGCTGAAAGAGGAGGGAAGGCCAGGAGGGAGACGGAGCCAGGGGTCAGCCGGAGCTCAGGACAGCGTCGTGGAGAGACAGTCCCAGCGCTTTCCCATGGAACAGGCCGCATCCTCCTCCCTGCGCTCCACACAGGTCCCCAAGCCCTGGGACCTCCTGCTCACAGGCCCCGTGTCCCCCGAGGCCAGTGCAGAGGCCAGGCCTGTTGCCCTTCCTGTTGCTAGCCCACCCCCGCATCGGCTGCGCCCCAGGAGAGCCTAACCAGCAAGCCCAAGCCAACTCCAGATGTGCACAGCTGGGCGCGAGTCTGCCTTAACCCACCCACCGCCCCCACACCCGACACCGAGGAGGGCGCTGGCTGAGACGGAGAGCTGGGGTTCCCCTTGGCTGTCACCTTGAGGGAGCAGCGGGGAGCCCACAGGAAAGGTGGCAGGGGAGGCGCACCCCCACCCCCGGGGGCTCAGCCGCCCAAGCTGGTTTGTTTACAGCCAGGACGGGAGACTTCCTGCCTTTGGAGAAAAGGGCTTTTTGCAGGGGCCTAGAGGGATTGCAGAGAGCTCTGGCGGCCCTGAACGTGAATCAGAAACACATGGCCGGCGCCCCCCTCTTCTCCTGCCCCAGCTGGACCTCAGGGACTTCACTGCGCCAAACCTCAAACACTCAGAAAAAGCCTCATCCGTCCTGTTTCTGCTCCTGGTGGACCGGATGGGGATGCAGTGTCCTGGGGACTGGCCTGGGTGGCTGCCCTGAGGTTCCCTCGTCCCTTTCCACCCTCCACCTGGCACCTCTGATTTCCTGGGGCCGTGAGTGTGGACCCCTGAGAAGGCCTGTCCTCTTGACTCTGAGTCTCCAGGCCCAACCCACTGGGAGGGTCACGGGGTCCCCAGGGCGCAGAGGGTAGGTCGCATTCAGGGCGGACTTCTAGATGGCCCAATCCAGCTTCTCTTGACAGGGAGGGAGTGCTGGGCCAGGGGCCTCTGTTTATTGAACTGGGCTTGGGTTCAATGTGCCTTTGGGTGGAGGAGGGCCCGTGTGTGCCAAGGACCAGAAGAGGAGCTGGCAGAAGTCCAGTGCGCCACCTGCCCTGCTGCTGGGGATGTAGTTCGGTGGTTAGATTGCATACCTAGCATTCGTAAGCCCTGGGTTCAATTCCCCAGTGTTGCATAAAGATTAGCTGCCCGTGGTGGTGCACACCTGTAATCCCAGTACTCTGGAGGCTGAGGCAGGAGAATTGCAAACTCAAGCCTAGCCTGGGCAACTTACTCGCTTAGCTAGACACTTCCTGGGAATAAAAAAAAAAAACAAAAACAAAAAACAAGGCCTGGAACTTAGGTCTAATGATTACTTAGTCTCCCTGCAGGAAGTGCTCTGCCTGCCACCTCAGGTCCCCTCCACTCTGGTCCCCCATGTCCCTCCACGATCCTGGCAACCTATGACCCGCCTCCTGTCTCATTCGCAGCGCCCCTGCCACGCTGCCCTCGTCGGGGCCCTAGGACCCTGCCAGCTCCCCAGCCCCGGGAGCTGAAGGCCAGCTCTGATGACTCTCCCTGGTCCTTCATCCGCGGGGCACCCAGGATGGCAGAGGAAGGCGGACCCGCCTTGGCCACGGAGGCCTCCGCCAGGGCCGGCTGCGGATCCCAAGCTGCCGGGAGGGAGGTGGCAGTGGCTGTGGCCCGGCGTGGCCCAGCAGAGCGGGGCGCCCGCTCTTCTTAGCTTTTCTACCCCGTGTTAGGCCCAGCTGAGTGGCGGCAGGACGGGGCCAGGGCTCGAGTGGCTCGGGAAGACCCGGTCCGGTCCATGCGCGGCCCAGCATGCCCCTCCCTCACCGCGCCATCTCCAGTATCATGCATACACGTCTACCATATATACAGATATATTCTATATACGATCTCTATATAAATATATATATATATATATACATACACACACACACATACATAGCTATCATGTGTGTCTGTGGCCCAGGAGACTCGGTCCCGTCACTGGTGTAGGAGGCCAGGAGGGGTCCCGGTGACGCTCCCAGTGGGTATTCTGGAGCAGGGGATGGCCCACAGCAGCACAGAGGATCAGGCCTAAGCAGGTGTGGTGGTGCAACCCTGTGATGCCAGCACTTTGGGAAGCTGAGGCAGGAGGATCGCCAAGTGTCAGGCCAGCCTGGGCAACATAGGGACTTAGCTGTCTTGGTCCCAAAATAAAAAATAAAAATTGGCTGGATGGAACTCTGTGCAAAGGCCTTTGTTTCAATGCTCAGTAATGCTCAGTACTGAGAAAAAAAAAAAAAAAAGCTCCTGAATGTGCAGGGTCTGGGGCACCCGGCTTGCCAGCGGAGCTCAGCCTGCTCTTGGGCCAGCTCCCTGCGTGCCAGCTCCCTGCTTCCAGGCTAGAAGGCTGTGGCAGGTAGGACTGGGGACACAATCCTAGCACTTTGGGAGGCCGGGGCAGTAAGATCACCAGTTTGAGCCCAGTCTGGGCAGCTTAGCAAGACCCTGTGTCAAAATCAAAAGTCAAAACGAGCTGGGCTCGGTCCCTGGCACCGCAACAACCACAACATGAGTAGGTGCCTCCGAGTCATCTCCCGGGTCCGAGCGCCCAGGGCCTGCCCCTCCACCCGCCCTTGGTCCTGTTCACCCTCAGCACCAGCCTCGCTGAGCACTCCCGTGTGGCTCCTCTAGCTACATGCCCACATGCCCTCCTGTCCCATCCTCCACGTCACCGGTGACTGCCTGTCCTCGCTTTGTAGTTTCTGATGTTTGTAACTAGGCCCAGCTGTGCCATTAAACAGACCCATTCTGCCTACATCTGCGTCTCATCGCCCTGCCACCTGCCTCTGTCCCCGCCCGCTCCTCAGCGCCGGGAGCTGGTCTTTTCCTAGAAAGCATCATGGGGCAGAGATCTGAAATCCCCGAGCCACAGGCCCGGTATGGAACTGTCAGGAACAGGGTCACACAGGAGGAGGCGAGCCGTGGGCCAGCGTGCAAAGCCTCATCTGTAGTTACTCCCCGCCACGCCCACGACCTCCCATGACCTGCACATGCCAGGGATCTGGGCTGCGTGCTCCTTGTGAGAATCTAATGCCCCATGATCTGAGGCAGGAATGCTACAACCATCCTCCTTACTTAACCCATTCAAGGAAAAAAGGTCTCCCGTGACAGCAGTTCCTGGTGCCGAAAAGATTGTGGACTGCATGTCTAGGGACCAAGCCCTCTTCCCTGTCTCGGCCTTGGCTGCTCCGATTCCCTTCTCTAACTTGGGCCGACAGCTGCCATAAGCCTCCTCGCCTGTTGAGTCAGGAGCCCAAGGCTGGGAGCTAGAAGTTGGGTGCTGTGGGAGCTAAGAGGGTGTCTGCTACCAACACAAAGTCGGAGGGAACAGGGCCTGGGGGTGCAGGCCTGTGATCTCAGCACTCTGGGAGGCTGAGGCAGGAGGATTGTAAATTTGAGTCTAGCCTGGGCAATGGAGTGACTTAGCAAGACTCTGTCTCAAAATAAAAAGCATAAAGGACTGGGTTGTAGCTCAGTATGAAAGTTCTGACGTCGATCCCCGGTGCTGAAAAGAAGAAAATTCAGGGAACCTTAAGATCGTGTTCTGGAAAGCTCCTCCTGACCAGGAGCCGCAGGAGACAGGTCCACAGGGACGGGCCCTGCTCCTGATGGGGCAGCGATGGGGCCTGAACCCGGATCCGAACCCGGACCCCACACTGAGTGCAGGGCCCAGCTGCTCCGGCGACAGGTGACAGGTGGTGTATGTCAGCGCTGGGTGCTGGAGACAATAAGCAGGCCTGCTGGAAGGTAGAGTTGGCCCCGAACCCCAGCCCAGTCCCTTCCTGAGCTCCCAGACTCCCCTGTCCCAGCTCTCCATGGCTGGCAGCCCAGGCGGGCGCCTGGGAGGGGGTGGTGCAGGAGGGGCAGGAGGAGGAAGAGGGGTGGAGATGTCACAGTGGGGAGGGTCCAGCAAGGCTCCCAGGCGGGGAACCTGCGGGCCAGGGCCGCCACCACTCATCGCCGGGCCTGGCACGCGATGGGCTGGATAGAAAGCCAGAGAATAAATAAACACCGCTCTTCGAAAGCAGGACAAGGCCACAGGCCAAGAGCGCGCGTGAACTGGCAGAAGGTGCTGGATGCCGCTGAGCGACGGGCCCAAACCTGGACCTGGAGGGCTGTGTGACCGTGGGCGAGTCACTCAACCTTTCTGAGGCCCAATCAATTCTCAACTAAAATACTGACGAATTTAGCTGGGCCTCCCCCCCGGCACAGCACTCTGGGAGGCCGAGGCCAGTTCCCAGCCCAGTGTCGTGGGTAACTGAGTGACTTAGTGAGACACCCATGCAAGAAAGTAGAGTCCACCACAGCCAAAAAAAATATGGGCTGGAAATAATACAGCTCAATGCAAAGGGCCTGGGTTCAATCCCCAGTACTGCAAAAATAGAATAGTGACCTTGGAACCTGCCTCCAAGGAGAAGTTGTACACTGCCCGCCTTAGCCAGCGCTGGCGACCAGAGATCAGGACAGTGACCGGCCATCGGAAGCCGGGACGGAAGAAGCGATGGCGACCGGGCTGCTGAGGGATGAATCCCTAATGAGCAGAAGGAAGAGGCAGGCAGACCCAGGGCCACGGGCAGCCAGGGCCACGGGCAAAGGCAGCGGGTGGGGCGGTTCCCAGCAGCCCAGGCCTGTGCCAGGAGGAAGGCCAGGCCATCTGATCAGCAGAAGGGCCAGCTGAATCGGGAGGGGGCCGGTCCCCGGGGAGAAAGACCCCTCCCCACTCCAGTCCCCCCGGACAGTGGGCACAAACTGAGATCACGCCTGTCATCCCGGCACTCCAGGAGGCTGAGGCAGGCGGATCACAGGTTTGAACCAAGCCTGGGCAATTCAGAGACTTCGTGAGGCCCTGTGTCCAAATTAAAAATAAAAACAGGCCGGGTACGTAGCTGGACTTCAGCGCCCCGGCTCCATTCACAGTGCAAAGTTCTTCCCTCCGGGCCCCTTAGGGAGCGGACGCTGGGGCTGCGTGGGGGGAGCGACAGCGCCTGGGCCCCGGGTGGGTGCTCCCGCTCGCAGCTGCAGCGGGGTCGGCTCCCTCCGGCCCGCGGGGGCTGTGAGCGGCCGGGTGCTGATGGGGGTGTCTGGTGGGCGCTGGCTCCGGGCTGCGAGGTGACCCCGCGGTGCGGTCCGACAGCGACCCCTGCGGGCCAGAGCGGGAACCGGCCTGAGCCGCGGCCTCCCCCCCACCCCCACGGGGCTACCCTGGGCCGTGAGCTGCGTCTCAACCTTTCTTTTCTTTTCTTTTCTTTTCTTTTCTTTTCTTTTCTTTTTTTTTTTTTTGAGAGAGAGGGTCTCGCTCTGCAGCCCAGGCTGGTCCTGAACTCACTGTGGAGCCCGGGCTGGCCTTGGACTCACACAATCCTCCTGTCTCGGCCTCCCGGTGCTGGGATGACAGGCGTGCACCACCACGCCAGCTTCTGCGGTGCTGGGGAATCGACCCCAGGGCTCTGCACATACCAGGCAAGCGCTCTAACCACTGCTCCGCGTCCCCAGCCCAACCACGTGGCCGTCTGAGACGAGGTCGGATCTCGGGGTTCCTGACGGTGTTGTGAGATGTCCTCCACGCCGGGAAGGGGTCTCTCTCTCTATGTGTCTCTTTCTCTCGCCGGGGCGCAGGGCGTGGCTGGGTCTCAGTCACCCTGGATGGCGTTGGCGGTGATGGCTGAGACTCTGCTGGGTCACGGGTGGGCGGCACGTGGCCCGGGACAGCATATTTTTCAATGACCCGGGGAAGGGAGTGGCCATCTGTCCCTGGGGGCCCTCGGCCTCCACGCACTTCCGGCCCCCTCTGGCCCCACGACTCTGCGGCCGCCACCCGGTGCTGCCAGCCCACCCGTGAGTCAGATCTCGTGGTCTCCCCTCCACCCCTCACCACCCCCCTGGCTTCCTGAAGTCACACGCAGGCAGAAGCTGAGCCCAGGCCAGCTCTTCCGCTAAGTGCACACTCCGGCTCGCGCGCTCGGAGCCCGGGTGGGACCCAGGCCTTTGCACAGGCTGTGTCTCACCGTTAGTAATTTTGAAACAGGACTTAGTAAAGTCCCTAAGGTGTCCAGGTTGGGCTCAAACTTTTTTGTGACCTTCCTGCCTCGGCCTCCCGGAACACTACGATTACAGATATGCACCACTGTGCTTGAATACATTTTAATAAAACTGCCCTCATAACCTATGAGGAGTAAAATAAAATGCCCACTTTTTTTTTTTTTCCTTTTAAGACAGAGTCTTGCTCTGTAGCCCAGGCTGATCCTGGACTCACTGTGGAGCCAGGCTGGCTTTGAACTCACAGCGATCCTCCTGCCTCAGCCTCCCAGAAGTGCTGGGACTCCAGGCATGCACCATCAGGCCTGGTTGCCTTCCGTTCTGGAGCTGCCCAGCCACCCCCTGAGGTTGAGAGTTACACAAAGTGAGCCGCGCGTGGTGGCACACACCTGTAAGCCCAGCACTCAGGAGACAGGAGGATTGTTGTGAGTTTGAAGCCATCTGAGGCTCCACAGTGAGTTCAGGACCAGCCTGGGCTACAGAGTAAGATCCTGTCTCAAAATAAAGAAATAAATAAATAACTTAGAAAATAAATTATACTTTTCCAGAAAATAGACAGACGCTGGCCCATGGGGACTAGGCAGGAGAGGACGGAGCAGGAGCTGCGGGTCATGGGAGCCAAGTCCATGCTGGAAGCCAGGGTCACCACGCCGGGCCGGGTAGGACAAAGGACAAGGGAGTGGCCATCTCCAAGCCAAGGTCGCGCACAGACAGCCACGCCATGTGCCTGCGTGGGAACCTTGGAGAAGTCCAGCCCCGAGCTGTGAACCCCACAAGGAGCGTCTCACATTAGCGGCCATCCTGCTACCTCCAGTGACCCGCCACTAACGCGTCCCTGCTACACGGTGCGCTCCCCAGTGCTGGTCCCGCTGTTGGGGGAGGGGGGTACGCTTTTCTTTTTACAGGTTTTGACAAGGACTTACTGTTGCGTATCTGTCATGATGGCATCACACAGAATAGTTTCCAAGCCCTAAACATGCCTGGCGCTCAGCCACGCCGGTGGCACGTGCCTGTAACTGCCGGTTACTTGAGAGGCCGAGGCAGGAGGATCCTGAGTTTAAGGCCAACCTGAGCAACTCGCAAGACCCTGTCAAGAAAAACACGCCAGGAGTGGTGGTGCACACCTTTAATCCCAGCACTCCGGAGGCTGAGGCAGGAGGATCGCTACTTGTTTGAGGCCAGCCCAGATTACAGAGTTAGACCTTGTCTCGAAAAAAACAACAAAAAAAAAAAAAAGAAAGAAAGAAAGAAAGAAAGAAGAAAAAAGAAAAAAAAAGGAAAAGGAAAAACATTTCCACAGTTGACAAATGAGCGCAATCTGGCAATGTGTGTATTAAAGTTTCCCCACTTGCGTCATCATACTGACAGCCAGCACATCTAACCCAGGCCCACCCAGGCTGCAGGTCGCGCTACGGCCGCCTCCTCCCTGGAGCCCGCCCATCCCCTCAGCTGACCCTGGAAACCCTACGCCTGCCCGGCGGCCTGGCAGCCTCCTCTGTCTGCTCTTCCTGGAGCCCTGGGAAACTGGACGCCGGGCCGACCGGCTGAGTTAGATCCAACATCCGAGGCCAGAAGCTGTCAAAAGGAAGCTGCAGCTGGGCCTGCTGGCCCAGGCCTGTCATCTGAGCCCCCTGGGAGGCTGAGGCAGGAAGATCCCAAGTTCAAGTCCAGCCTGGGCAACTTAGCAATTGAACAAGACCTGGTCTCAAACTTAGTAATGATAATAATAAAAAGACTGGGGATGCAACTCAGGGTGAGAGTCTTGGTTTCTGTTCCTCAGTACCACAGTAATAAATAAATAAATATTTGAAAAAATATTTTTTTAAGGCATAAGAATGCTAGGATAGTGATGGCGAAGACCCCTCCCAAGGATGGTGACAGCCAGAGGCCCTTCCAATGGGCAGGGCCCGGGGCCGCTGCCTGGGTTACACAACCCTGTTTTTGGAGAATAGCCAACAGGGAATGGGCCAACGCCTCCTCCAGCTGGGTGTGGCGGTGCACGCCTGTAATCCCAGCATTCACGAGGCTGAGTCAGGAGGATTGCCGTGAGTTCGAGGCCAGCCTGGGCTCCACAGTGAGCTCAGGACCAGCCTGGGCTACAGAGTGAGACCCTGCCTCAAACAAACAAACAAACAAACAAAAAAACCCCTCAAAAACCAAATATTAGCTAGGCCGTGGGGACGCACACTGGCACAACCGCCATGGAAAGCCATGCAGAGATTCCTCAGAAACATGAACGTCGACATCCCATCCGACCCGCTATCCCTTTCCTGGGGATCCTCCCCATAAAGCCAAAGTCTTCACACCACAGCGATACATGCACACCCGTGTTCACAGCAGCACACGTGATAGCAGCCAAGCCTTGGAAGGAGCCAGGATGCCCGAGTACAGATGACTGAGTAAAGACGATGTGGTGTACGTACACAGTGGAGTACTACTCTGCCATTAAGAATGAGAAATTTGAGCCACTTGTAGGAAAATGGATGCATCCTGAGGCCATGATGCTCAGCAAAGTGAATCAGACCCAGAAAGTCAAATATCATATGGTGTCTCCAATATGAGAAGACAAAACCATAAAAAATGTAAGAGATACAGAAGAAAGAAAGAAGATGGACTTGGTGGGGAGGGAGAGGGAAAGTGGGGGACACTGAGACGGTGGGAAGGGAAAGGAAGGTGATATGGAAATCAAAAATGTTTTAAAATAGCAAAAAATATCATATTTTACTTTATATGTGCAGGGGATTGAGCTGAGGAATTACTGAACTAAATTCCTAGCCCTTTTTTTTAGAATTTTTATTTTGTTTTGCGATAGAATCCTGAGTTTACCAGACTAACCTCAAATTTGCAATCCTCCAGAGCAGCTAAGATTACATGCATGCACTGTCATGCCCTAACTTGCTTAGATTTTATTTTTATTATTATTATTATTATTTGATGCAGGTTCTCACTCCATAGTTCAGGCTGATCTGAACTCATTGTGTCACCCAGGCTGGCCTCCAACTCATGAGAGCCTCCTGCCTCAGCCTCCCAATAAGCCCAGGCCACCACACCCACTTATTTGGTGCCTGGGAATTGAACTCAGGACAGGAGGGCCCCCCAGCTGCTTGTTCACATTTAGCCGAGCTCACTTTGCATAATGTTTTGGGGTCTCCCTCTGCAGTCCAGGCTGGACCTGAACTTGCAGCAAGTACTGGGGGCTTATGTGGAGCTGGGGAATCAAACCCGACGCCTCGTGCTTGTTAGGGGAGAGCTGTAACCGCTGCGCTACTCCTTGAGGTCAGAAGGCAAGTCCTGGGACCAGGTACTGGGGTTTTCTCAGGTTCATCCGCCTAGGCGCGGTTCCTTTCTGCAGCACCCCGCATCGCCACTAGATGGAGACTCCGCACCGTAAATACTGGCCGCCGGGCCACAGCTGTTCCCTTCCCTCTAGCGGGTGCTCCAGTTGCTACACCTGGGCTGCGCGCCTGCTGACCGTCCTGGGTGGGTGAAGGGAAGCCAGTCCCAGACGCAAGAAGACCTGAGGGCCTGCGTCGGCCACATTCTGAAGAAAGGGGACCCTCTCCATCTTCCTGGACCCCTTCCACCACGACCCTCCTCCTGCACCCATGCCCATAGGTCCTGCGCTCGGCCAGACTCACCTTTCTCAAACAAGGATGGTCTGTTGTGAATGAGTGCGGCCTCCAGCTGGGCTCGGTGGCGTGGACCTGCCTGGAATATTAGCTGAGGTGGGAGGGTTACAAGTTCCAGCTCAGTCTGGCCAACTAAGTGACTTCGGAAGACCCTGTCTCAAAATCAAACATGAAAAGAAAAAAGGCTGGGGATGCAGCTGTCGGAAGGCCCTGGCCTTGGTCCCTAACACAAAGCACACACAAAAAGAAAGTCAAAAAGTGGCCTGGACCTGGTGCCAACCCTGCTGTCCACCGGCTGTGTGGCCATGGACGGGGCCCTGGATTCTCCATCCGCTGGAGAGAACTTTGTCGTGTGTTCTGTATATGAAGATCCAGGGTGGGGCTAGAGGAATGGCACAGTGGTTACAGCACTTGCCTAGGAAGCACAAGGCCCTGGGTTCAGTTCCCTAGTGCCACCTAAAGCCGGACATGGTAGCGCACGCCTCTAATCCCAGCACTTGGGAGGCTGAGGCAGGAGGACTGTTGTGAGTTGGTAGTCCAGCCTGGACTGCAGAGCGAGACACTGTCTCAAAAAATAAAAACAAAACCAAACACAAAACGAAGCTACAGAGAGCCCTGGTATTTTACCCACCATGGACAAACACCTAAATTTGTTCACCGGTTTTGTCAGAGCCTGTGAGGGGCATCTAGATCATTCCAAGGCCTTTTGACCCCGCTACCTGGGGCCCAGGGGAGTCCTGCGGGGGGCGGGGGTGTCCAGCCGGGCAGCTGTTTCCTGGCTTGCTTCAAGACTCCTCGCCTGTCTCCGCTCTGTCACACCCCCATTGTCCTTACCCGCAGAGCCTGGCCTGCCCCCTCACCCGACTACCACTGTCCAGGTGTAAAAAGGGAAATCCCGAGGCTGGGAGCTCAGCTCAGTGGTTACTCGCCGGGTGTTCAATTTCCCAGCACAACAAAACTGAGTGTGGTGGTGCACGTCTGTCGTCTCCACACTTGGGAGGCTGAGGCAGGAGGATTGTTGTGCGTTCAAAGCCAGCCTGGGCTCCATAGTGAGTTCAGAACCACTCTGGGCTACAGAGTGAGACCCTGTCTCAGTAAATAAATTATTAATTAAATAAAGAAGAGAAAAAAATACTGGGGCTCCCCCATTTCTTAGTCCCCTTCCATCCAGTGGAGTTTTATCCCTCTCCTATGTAAATTGTTTTATCCACACAACAAAAAAACCCAGAAATACTAAGCTAAGCACCGTGGTGCAGAACTGTCTCCCAGCACTCCAGGTAACTGAGGCAAGAGAATGACGAATTAGAGTCCAACCGGGCCACCTACTGAATTAGCAAGGCCCTGTCAATGAATAAATACATACAGAAATAAAGACCGGGACTGTGGCTCAGTGCAAAGGCCCTGGATTTCATCCCCAGTTTGAAAAACAAAATCCAGAGAGGATAGGTCCTGACCCTGCAGAACAATCTCCAGGTGCTAACTCCCTTCCTCCGTGTCCATTGCAGGCACCTGTGGAGGCAGATTCCACTGTATCAGCAGCTCCGTGGCCAGGCCAGGGAGGCCACAGTCAACGTGTAGACTCCTCCTGGGGCATGTTTTATTTATTCGTTTCCCTTGGGGTACAGGGGATTGAACCCAGGGCTTTCGCATTGAGCTACATCCTCAGCTTTTTTTTTTTTTTTTTAAGTTCTGATTTTGAGACAGGGTCTGTCTGGCTAAGTTGACTAGGCAGGGCTGGAACTTGTGATCCTCCTGTTTCAGCCTCCCAGAGTGCTGGAAATACAGGCCTGAGCCACTGGGCCAGCTTAGCTCTGCCCACTTCTATCATCAGGCTGCCTGCTTGGGCTTAGGGTCTGCAGAGATGAGGCAGACGATCGCAGGGGCCGGCCTCAGCCGGAGAAGAAGGGTCCAGAGGTATGTGCTCCAATGCAGGGGAGAGCAACCTGGCCACAGCGGTCATAGAGGGCTTCCTGGGGCCGCAGCTGCAGCCATCGCGTGTAGTCCAGAGGCTTCGAAGAAAAGAGTGAGAAGGGCTTGGGCGTAGGGATGTAGGTCAGGGATAAGGTGCCTAGCAAGCGCAAGGCCCAGAGTTCGATGCCCCAGCAGCACCTCAACACAAAGTGGTGGTGCACGCCTGTAATCCCAGCACTCAGGAGGCCGAGGCAGGAGGATTGTCATGAGCTTGAGGGCAGCCTGGACTGAATAGTGAGCCCAGGAACAGCCTGCACCACAGAGCAAGACGGAGACCCTGTCCACCACCCCAAAAGCGTGAGAATGGGGAAGGTTCAAGGAAGCAGCCCACGAGGCGCTGCAGGGAGAGGAAGGGGCCTTCCTTGAGGAGCGGCGTACCGTCATGACGGCTGTTCAGATCTGGCATTTGCTCCGTGTGCAGGGAAGGAGGGAAGAAACGTGGAAGGACAGCGGGAGGAGAGGTCAGCGAGGGAGCGGTGCAAACGGGACTCAGCGGCGAGCTGGAGGAAGTCCAGCCCGGCTACAGGGAGAGCTCAGGGCCAGGCTGGGCTAGAGAGAGATCCTGCCTCAACAAAACAAAACGAAACGAAACTACCAGGACTCTGCCAGGGCGACGACCCCACTGGACTTCGGGCAAAGCTAGGAGCCCAGGGAACAGAAGGAGGAGGGGCGCTGCGTGACACGCCCCGCCCCGAGGCCAGGCCCCGCCCCGAGGCCAGGCCCCGCCCCAAACCAGGCCCCGCCCCGCCGCCCGCGCGCAGGTAGCGAAGGGGCGGGGCGCCGGCGCCCCGCCCCCGAGGAGCCACCGCCCGGCCGCTGGCCGCGCTCGGAGCCGCGTCCTGGGACTTGGGGCCACCGGAGGTGAGCGCGGGGTCGCGGGAGGGGCGGGGCTGCGGCGTCCGAGGGGCCGCGAAGTCGCGCTCGGGCCGCCTGGGTGGCAGTGCGCGACCGCGCGGCGGGGGGGGGGGTGCCCGGGGCCCACGTGGAGGCCGGGGCCGGAATCTCGGGGCGTCCGCGGGGCCGCAGCACCCGGTGCGCCAGCCCCGGCGCCAGGCTCGGACACGACGTCCTGGGCCGAGTCGCCGGCCGCGGGGACACGTCAGTGGCGAGGTGGGGATCCCGCCCTCGTCCCCACGCGCCTCAGTGCCGACCGTGTCCTCTCCTTCCCGTTCCTCCCGGGGAGCACCGGGCGGCCCGGTCCGAAGTTTGTGTTTGGAGCCTCCCCAGGGCGGGAACAGGTGCGGGGTGAGGGATGGGCTGGCCCGGTGGGACCCCGGAGCCCTGACTCCGAGGGGCCTGGGAAAGCCGGCCCTTGGCCAGTTCCTGTCGGGTGAGCGATGGGTCGTGGTGCTTGCTCAGCTCAGGGGAAGAGGGAGCCGGCCGCGGGGCTGTGGTAATGAGACAGGCGGACCGAGGGGAAGTGGCGGCGCCGACTCCTGCAGGGCTGGACCTGGGACCCCAGCCTGTGCGGCTCACAGTTGCTGGGTGAATAAGGAACCTAGCTCCTGTGTTAACTGTTGTCACTCTGCAGGGCAGGGAGGAGAAGCTAAAGTTTTAGAGCCGTCCTTCTCAACTGGGGGCCTGAATTTAGGGGCCACTTTCTGTGTGTAGTGTGTGAGGTCCTGGATTGAACGCGGGGCCTGCAGGCTGAGCTACAGCTGCAGCCCTTTTTACATTTTTATTTATTTATTTTTGAGACAGGGTCTCCCTGTGTAGTTCAGGCTGGTCCTGAACTTACTATGTTAAGTTATTATGTAGCTATGTAATTTACCATGGCGGGCCTCAAACTCACAGGATCCTTCTGCCTCAGCCACAGGAGTGCTAGAATAACAATTACACCACATCCAGTTAGTGTGGTGCTGGGGAATTGAACCCAGGGCCTTGTGCTTGCCAGACAAGTTCTGTCCAGGCTGGTCCTGAACTCACTGTGTAGCCCAGGGTGGCCTCAAATTTAGAGTAATTACTCCTGGCTCAGTACCTGCTCCCATCCCACCTGGAGTGCTGGATTACAGGCCTGTACCGCCATGCCTGGTTTATGTGGTGCTAGGGAATCAAACTAAGGGCCTTGTGCATGCCAGGCAAGCCCTTCAACTACTGATCTATGTCCCCAGTTCTCCCAGGCCTTTTCTTAAAACTTTTAAAAATTTGTTTATTTTCTGAGGGTTGAACCCCGTGCCTTTCACACAGAGCTACATCCCCAGGACAGTTTTTAGTTTTGATATTGAGACACGGTCTCCCTAAGTTGCTGAGTTACTCAGGTCAGCTTTGAACTTATAATTCTCTTGCCTCAGCCTCCCAGAGTGCTGGGATTACAGACCTGCGCTGCTAGCCTGGTTTTATTTTTAGACAGTTTTGCTAAGTTGCCCAAGACTGGGCTTGAACTTGATTGACATTGTCCTGCCTCAGCCTCAAAGATTGCTGAGATAATAGGTGTGTACCATCGCGCAGGGGTTGAGGTGGGGCGCTTTTGCCTTCTAGGGGACATTTGGCAGTGTCTGGAGATTCTGGTTATTACAGATTTGGAAGGGAGTACTGGCATGGATAGGGAGAGCCCAGGGAGACCTCTAAACATCCCGCTACACACCCCGCAACTGAGAGCTGTCCAGTCCAGAAAGCGGGCAGTGCTGTGCCAGGGGTGGGAAACCCTGCTGGCACCCTCTGCTCATCAGGGCACTGCTCAGTGGTATGCTTTCCCAGCCTGCCTTGCCTCAGTGGCTGAGGGGGGTGCGGGGCAGGGTGGTAGTGGGATACACCCAACCAGAATGAGAGGAGAAGAGGGCTGCTGGCCTTGTCCCCCTAGCAAGCAGCCTCTCCGGTGCCTGAGTAGAGTGCTGTGGACGACGAGGAGTGGGGGTCAGGTACCCTCTTACAGCTCAGCTTGGAGTTCTTTCCCTCTGGGCAGCCGCCCACCCAAGCTGAGCCAGGGCGGCCTGGAGTTCAGATTCTCCTTCCAGTGGAGGAGGCCAGGGGACAAGCACTGGTCCTGCGGGTCTTCCCAAAGCTGAGCTGCTGGAGCCGGCCGGATGTGTGGCGCTGTGTGCCCTGCTGATCTCACACCTGACTCCTCCACTTATTTAGACCAAAAGAATAACATCTAACAGGGCCCCTGGTTTTCCCAGCTCCCTGGTCTCCCCTCGTGCAGGATGAAGATTTCCCTGTGGTGGCAGGAACCCCAGGTTAGACTGGGTGTGCCCCAGGGTGGGCTCAGCACCTTGCCTCAGGCATTAACTGAGCAGTGGTGGGGTCGGAGCTTCAGAGCTGCAGGCCTGGCCGACCTGATAGGAATGACCAGGTCCTGCTGAGCTGGGCTCAGGAGGTGGACTCCCAGCTTTCTGGTACTGAGGAGGGGTGGCTGGTAGGGAGAGACAGTCAGGGTCAGGTCAGGCTGCAGCCTCGACCATGCCCAGGTGCCCAGGGCCCCCCATGACTCTCCCGGCCCATTTTCTAGCAGGTTCTGTTGTCCCCTGCCCTGTCCATGCCTGTGTCCCGCCTCCTTGCCAAGGGACCCCCATGGAGCAGGTGTATGCTTGGTCGGTCAGTTTTAGTCCTGTGTGTGTGCGTGTGTGTGTGTGTGTGTGTGTGTGTGTGTGTGTGGTACTGGGGATCCACCCCCAAGGCCTTCGTACTGAGTTACATCCTTAGCACTTTTTTGGTTTTTATTTATTTATTTTTATTTACATATTACTTCCCTTTCTCCTCCCACCCTCTCCCCCGCCCTGCCCAGAACATTTTTTGCTTCTTATTTTGAGACAGGGCCTCACTAAGTTGCTGATTTGCCCAGGTGGGGCTTGAATTTATGATCCTCCTGCCACAGCTTCAAAGAATTCTGGGGTTACAGGCCTACACCACTAGAGCTAGCTCCTAAACACTTTCCTTTTTCTTTTTTTTTCTTTTTCTTTTTCTTTTTTTTTTTTTTTTTTTGAGATAGGATCTTGCTAATAGTTAACTTGCCCAGGCTGGGCCTAAACTTGCCATCCTTCTGCCTCAGCCTCCTAAAAAGATTTTGGCCTTTTTTTTTTTTTTTTTTTTTTGAGACAGAGTCTCACTCTGTAGCCTAGGCTGATGCTGAATTCATTGTGTAGCCCAGGCTGGCTTTGGACTCAACTGCAATCTTCCTGCCTCAGCTTCCTGAGTGCTGGGATTATAGGTGTGCGCCACCGCACCCAGCTAATATGGTGCTGGGGAATCAATCAACTCAGGGTCTTGAGCTTGCTAGGCAAGTGCTTTAACCACTGTGCCATTCCATCGGCCCCAGTTCTGGCCTTTCTGCCTGGAGCAAGACTCAGCAGGATAGAAGGTAACGGAGGCCTGCAGGGTGCGTGCTGCCCAGGCCTTTACAGAGCTCAGTCCCAAAGCCTGACAGATAAATGACCCAGTGACCCCTCCCTGGTTAGCTCATCCCAGAGCTGCTGCTGTACCTGGTGTCACACATACGTGCACACGCATGCTCTCTGGCATCCAGCAAGGAGACTGTCTTTGTCAGAGGGGAGTCACTAATGCCCTGCAGGACCCCTGGGGTCTTTGCTTGCTCTGGGCTCAGCCTGTCACCTGAGCTCTGAACACTGCTGTCACCCCAGCGAGATCTCTGCCCTACTTGTGTGAACTCTGCTCTAGACCCCGACTGGAATGGGCGGAGATCAAGGGCTGTGAGTGTCTGAGCAGCTGGATGAGCCCGGGGGCTTCCCTGCAGGCCTGCCCACCCCTGCCCTCCTGGGACAGGTATAGGTGGGGGTGTGGATGTGTGTATCTTCTCGGTGGCCTCTCCCGGCTGCAGGTCCCCTGGGATCTGTGCCACACCCTACAGAGCAGGCCCAGGTATTGCCCCATCACCTGCCTGAGGGGGTTTCCAAAGCGAGCTCACCAGGCCGCCTGGTATCAGAAATGGCTTCTGGGCTCCTGTCAGTCCAGCCGTGCGGGCTTGGGGAGGAATGGCAGACAGACAGCAGCGCTTGTCTGTTGAGTGCTCTGACCTCCGGTAGCATGGCCAGCTGGGAAGAGGACACCGCCAGGCCAGGGCGGCTCTCGGGACGCTGACATCCTTATGGGAGGAGCTGTCATCTGCTCCGCTGGCCTTTTCCTGGGCTGTCCGTGGACACACTGGTGTCCCTGAGAAGAGGACAGGTATAAGAAAGGTTTATCTCTCCCTCCATCTCAAGGAGGTGCAGAGAGCCACCTGTGCACCTTGAAGGCCCTTTGGTAAAGTCAGCAAATTATTTGTGGTTTATAAGTTGCCAGATGCAGCTTAGCCTATGTTCCCTGGGCCCAGTGGGACAGTGGTTTGAGTCAAGTCAGTGCTGGTCCAGGGTTCTGGGGTGAGCATGGTGACTGTGAGTGCAGGAAAGGTGGCGTCTCGCTCAAGAAGGCCAAGGTCTGGTGGGCACAGGGTTGTAGAACAGTGTGACCAGCGCTGGGCCTGGTGGCCTGTCCCCTCCGCCTTTTGGGAGGTTGAAGCAGGGGTTTCACAAGTTCAAGCTCGACTTAGTGATTTAGTGAGCCCCTGTCTCAAAATCAAAACTAAAAACGAGGGCTAGAGGAATAGCTCAGGGGTAAATGCTTTTCTCTTAAGCTCAAGATCCTGGGTTGGATTCCCCAGCACCACCTAAACTAGGCATGGTGGCACATGCCTGTAATCCCACTGCTTGGGAGGCTGAGGTGGGAGGATTGCCCTGAGTTCCAGGCCAGTCTGGGCTACACAGCGAGACCCTGTCTCAAAAATAAAATAAAATAAATAAAAAATCTAAAACACTAAAAATGGATGGGGGTATAGCTCAGTGTGAAGGCTCAGGCCCCAATTCCCTGTATCACCACCACCAAAAAAAGTGTGTGCAAGTCATTTAAGTAGTCTATGCCAGTTTCCCCAGCTGAAGAGGGGGTTGGCTGGGAGGTGAGGATCCCAGCAGGGACCTGTGGATAGACCTCAGCCGGGGTGGAGCCATGGTGGGGCCCAGTAAAGGGGCCCATCGTGGCCGCAGCGGTGGGAGAGACACTTCTTTTTGGAGCTTGGCTGCTGCACATGACACAGCTAGGGCCACTGCCAGCTGTGGCCAGTACTTTGAGAGGCTGAGGCAAAAGGACCACAAGTTCAACCTGGGCGACTGAGTAAGACCTTGTATCAAGAGAAAAAAAAAAAAGTGGCCAGGAAGCAGCTCAGGATGAAGGCCCTGGTTTCAGCTCCAGTCCTACCAATCGCAAGCAAACAAGGCTAAGGTCACCCAGAGGCTCTGCCTCATGGGCTGCGGGGTGGGGTTGGGGGGATAGGGAGGGGAAGTGGGGGGAAAGATAAGAGCAGCCATTCGGAGTAGCAGCTTTGGCTATGTCTGGGGCAGGGGACCTCAGGGCCTTGGTGGCCAAGAGAGGTGAGGGAGGGTTGCCCTCTGGGCCTGGACTCCTGCTCGCCCACCTGGCAGACTGTGTCTGTAATGGTTCGGAGGGTCCCTCTGGCCATGGTTTTTGGGTCTGGGATGGGAACAGTAGCTGGACTTTTCTTTTCTTCCCTGATTTCCACATGAGGCCAAGGCCATGCCCAGTGTCACAGGTGGTTCTTAGTGACCTTCCTGACCCTTTCCCTTTCTTGAGGGTCTCCCTGAGTCCTTGCTTCTCTGTGGCCACTAGGAGGCCTGGAAAGGAAGGGTGGGGGACCTTATCAACCTGGAAGTTAATGACTGCCCCCTCCACCCTCAGCCTCAATTAAATGAGATAATGTTTGGAAACATTATAATGTTTCAGCCCTCTGATAAGCTGAAAATGGGGCTCAATTAGGTAGTTGCTTCTACTTGCTGAGCTGGAGGGGCTTGTGAGTCAAAGGGCTCTGTACCCCACTCTTCAGAGCCACCACCCCAAGTAGAGCCTGGCTCCAATCTCCTCCCTTCCTGGGAGCTGCAGAATACAGGGCTGGTGTCTTAAGAGCACAGGAGCCAGGCCTGGTGGTGCACACTCGTAATCTCAGCACTCTGGGATGCTGAGGCAGGAGGATTCCAAGTTCCAACCTAGCATGGATGACTTAGCAAGACCTTGTTTCAAAATCAGGAATAAATAAGCCAGGCGTGGTAGCTCGAGCCTATAATCCCAGCACTCCTGAGGCTGAGGCAGGAGGATTTCTGCGAGCCCAAGGCCAGCCTGGGTTCCATAGTGAGTTCAGGACCAGCCTGGGCTCCAGAGTGAGACCCTGTCTCAAAAAAAAAAAAAAAAAATCAAGAATAAAAGTGGAATGGGGATATAGTTTAGTGTGCAGGCTTTGGCTCGATTCCAACTAGCACAGGACATGGTCTGGGGCGGCAGCCCTCCACTCCCTGACTATGGGTCCTTGGGATGTTTACCTCACCTCTCTGAGCCCCAGTGGTCCTGCCTGTCAGGTAGAGTGCCATCACCTCTGGGGCTCTTGGCTCAGACATAGAAGCCACACGAGCAGCGGTGGCAGAGCTCAGCCAGGCGTATACTAGACACTGGCTCTTCAGGATCTTTGCTGGCTCCATTTCTGGGACACCACCCATCCCACAGCAGAGGGAAACAGCAGAGGGAACAGACTCAGCTCTGGCACCATGCCCACAGTCTCCCAGCGGCAGGGTGGCCCAGCCAGGTTTCAGCTGTCCTCACTCCTCAGCATGAGAAATGAGAACCCCACACTGCCTCAAAGCCAGGTGGGGGTGGCTGACTGGTGGCCTTGTGAGCCTTCCTGGGATGGGTGCCGCCCAGGTGGGCCTCTGTCCAAGTGCCCCGAATCCCTGGCAGCCACTGAGACTGGGGCCCTAGGGCAGGGTTCTGGGAGATCCGGTTTATTAGCTCCTTAATGAGTGGTTACAAGCTGAAAAGTGTTTGCCTGGCATGTACCTCCCTGCCAAAGCGCCCTCTGCCCACCCGAGCAGAACTGGACCTCCAGAAGCAAGGGTGCTTGGCACCCCATCCTGGGGTGCTGAGGACAGGGACCTAGGGCAGGGCTACCTGCAGCTCCCTGGGACTCTGAGTGCCTCCATCTGGCCAGTTCAGGGTTTCTTGCTACCAGAGTGGTGGCTAGACAGAGTACTTACACTCTGTTTTTCTTTTCTTTTCTTTTCTTTTCTTTTCTTTTCTTTTCTTTTCTTTCTTTCTTTGTTTCTTTTTCAGAAAGGAAGAGTAAGGGAAGTTCAGTGGGTGTCCAGTGCTCCAGGAGGCTGAGCAGGAGCATTGAAGTGTAAGCCCAGCCGGAGCAATTTAGTGAGACTCTGTCTCAAAATAAAGAGAGCTGGGTGTATAGCTCAGTGGGTGTATAGCCCCTGGGTTCACCATCAACCCCCAGCACACACACTCAGAATTGCAGGGTCTCAGGCTGAAGGAATAGCACTTGCCTGGCAGGCCCAAGGCCCGTTACTCTCTGTTTTTCTTTTTCTTTTTTTTTTCTTTTTCTTTGTTGTTTTTGTGCTACTGGGGTTAGAGCCTGGAACCTTCACACTGAACTAAATCTTTTTCCTTTTGGTTTTGAGGCCGTCTCGCTCAGTTGCCCGGGCTGTTCTTGCCTCGCCTCCCGGAGCGCTGGGCTTACAGGCCCATGCTACGACCCTAGTCTCTTTAAGAGAGGGTGAGACTTTGTCCCTCGGCTGAGCATGTGCCTGGCGTGAGTCCCGGTAAATGGTACCAGAGCCACAAGCTCTCAAAGGCTAGGAGGTGACTTAGCGTCTTACACATACGCAGACTGAGACTCAGAGATGTTAAGTGGCTGGCCCCAGATCTCACAGCACTCAGGGACAGATGGACCCTGCCTGACTCTGGCAGGAGATATTTTTACGGTTCACACAGCCAGACCGTGAGGATGTGGGTGGAAGTTGGGTGGCTATTTACAAGCCTAGGACCATCACACTTTGGTGTCAGAGACCCTTAGCAGAACTGAAATGGGACCCCCTGTTCTCCCATCCCAGATACACCCATCATCCTGCCTTAGCCTCTGAGCATATGCCAGGAGCCTCTGCTTTTATGGGGGTGGCCTACATCCCCGGTATTTTTTTGTCTTTTATTTTGGGACAGGTTCTCACTAAATCACTAAATTGCCTGGGTTGGCCCTGAACTTGTAATCCTCCTGCCTCAGCCTCCCAGAGTGCTGAGATTATAAGGCTGTGCCACCAACACCTGGCCCTGCTGCTTCTGAGAACCAGTGAAAGCCCACATTCCCTAAAGGCACATCCCAGAGCCTGGAGCACAGCGTGGTTGACACCAGGCCCGTGTCAATGTTAGTGGCCTGTGGTATATGTACTGCCCTCCCCCCAGAGCCTTCCTTATCATGGTGTCTGGGCCCCCAGAGAGGGAGGCCAGGCTGTGGGCTGAGCGTTCCGGGCCCAGTCACTTGCCTTCCCACTGCCCGCCATGACAGCGGTCCACCCTCCTGCTTCGGGAATGCTGCTCTGTTCCAGGAGAGTGGGAGGCCACCACCATCTCAGCTTCTGTCCTGTCTGCCTGCATCTCTACCCAGCACCTACCCAGTGGCCTTTCCCAACTCCACCAGCAGCTACGAGAGCGCAGGGATTTCCAGAGTGGGCCCGGAGGGTGGTTGGCTGGGAGGCCTGGCCTGCTCCCCACCTCCCAGGCTCCAGTCCTGGATGTTATCAGCAGAGCCACCACTTGGGTTCAGGGGACACAGCCGCTTCCTGGCCAGGGGCCCTGGTGGGGAAGGAGGGCATTCCCATGCATGCAGGCTGGTCTGAGAAACCTTGGAGAGTGTGCCCCCACTCGCCATCGGCACCCATGGCCTCACGCGCTGCTCTTGGCTGCTCCCTGGAGCCCGCGCCCACTTCCTGTGTCTGTGGTGGGCCATGACACCCCAGCCCTCTTAACTGGGTCAAGGGGAGACCCGAGCCTGGAGTCTGAGGGGGAGGAGCCCTAAGAAGCAGCAATTGCCAGGCCCACAGATCCTGACCAGGTTTAGGGTGAGCCTGGGGGAGGAGGGGCAAGATCTCTGGGTCTCTGGGGTGGGGCCCACTCATCATGGGCTCTCTGGGGGGCTCGAATCCTCAAGCCCCTGCCTGGCATGGCCGGGGCCGGGCGTCACTAGAATGTGCTGAGCTTGCATCTCAGGGGGAAGTGGGTGCTGGAAGGCAGGAGCACTCCAATGACTCTGCCCACTCCTCCCTCCCGGACACGCTTATTGGTGCATCTTTGACTCTCGCAGCCTGGGCCAGCCCGTCCCGACCCGGCCAGCCCTCTCCTCACTCCTCGCCCTTGGCTCCATCCCGCCGCACTCGCAAGTGTGTAGGAGTGGGTCACGGCTCGGCTCGTGTGGGGCGGCAGGGGCCGTGGAGTCAGATGGCAGCGCCTGCAGGGCCCGGGCCTGACGCTGGGCTGGAGAGCCCCAGAGGTCAGCAGAGGAGGCTCTGTGGGGATGACTCTGGCCCCGCTTCCTCTTTGCCGCTTTCTGACACCCCCTTCCCAGAAGGGCCGGTGAGGGAGGGACGTCAGTTTCGGTTTCTGTGGCCAGGAAGCTGGGGAGAGACACAGCTGCCTCACTCCCAGCCCTGTCACCCTGTGATTCAGCTGACGACTGACACGTGGTGGGCCGGTCACCGCCTCTGCCTTCCCAGCTGCCCACCCTGGGACACTCGGAATTTGGGTTACAGAACTGGAAGTGAGTGTGGAGCCAGACTTGTTTCCTTCCCCGTTCCTTCAGGTGTCCCGTCCCCTCCCGTGGGAGGTCTGCACTTCTGTCCACATCCAGCCTTGGGAGTGGGGACTCCCCCCCCCCCCCCCCCGTCTGGCGTTGGTGGCCACAGGGAGGAGACTTGAGCCAGACCCTTGGGGCTGGGTGGAGCTGCCTCTGGGACGGGCCTGGGAAGGGGTCCTGCAGTGGCACTGTGTTCCACTTAGGGCTCGAGCCCCTCGTGCCATGGGCGTGTGCCCTCCATCCCTGTGCCTGGGCCAGCGCCGCAGGACCTCCCTGGGTCCTCTGCCTGCTTGCCACCCAGACAGGGCCTTCTTGGGAGTGCCCGGCCCCACCCTTTGTGGGGAAACCGGATTCTCTGGGTAGTGGTGCTCGTGGCTTCTGAGCTTGTGTTTCTGCGTGTGGCTGATGCCTGCTGCAGTGGGCCAGTCTGTGCTATCTGGAGCCTCTCTGCAGAGGTGTACTAACCCCAGACCAGGGGCAGAAGCCTCAGGTGGGGGTCCCCTATTGGAATCCCAGGGGGCACTTCTCTTTCCCTCTGGATCTGCCCCACGTCCACCCCATGCTGGCCACCACCCTGGAAGAAGAGGAAATTAAGCATGACCCTCTCAGCTCTGTCCCTCTGCCCAGGGCTGCTGTGGCATCTCCCAGCTCTGGGGCCCAGGCTGAAGGCCGTTTTCTGGGGAGCACATCTCTCTGGAATCCGGGCCAGGATCCAGCACTGCCAGGTGGCCATGGCCCAGGCTCTGACACCCAGCCTCTGCCCAGCCACGGGCTAGCCAAGAGGGTCTTGCAGAGGGCAGTGATGCCACCGAGAGTGGGAGGAAGCTGGTCCCAAGATGGCACAATTTCCTCTGCAGTGCACAGGCCTGGCTGGGTTGGGAGCTACGTGTCAGGCCAGCAGCTCCAGGGCTGCCCCTGGGCTTCTGCCTGCCTCTGCCTTCCCTCCTGGACTCGGGTCTGACAGGGCCCACCCCTGTCCTTGCTCCTGCCGACGTGCTGAGCCCAAGCGAAGGGCTGTGCTTCTGACCCATTTTTAAATTTTTCTTTTTGGTGGTGCTGCGGGTGGTTTGTACCAGGGCTTTTACTCTGAGCTGCCTCACCAGCTCCTTTTTCTTAATTTTTGGTTTTGAGACAGGGTCTTGTTCAGTTCCCCAGGATGCCCTCAAACTTAGGATCTGCCTCGTTCTCCAAGAAAGATGAGATTACAGACCTGTGCCACCGAGTCCGGCTCTGGCCCATCCACTTCTGTGCATGCTGGGGTGGTGGTTTCTGCAGCCCTTCCTCCGTGACAGAGTGGGCCCGGGTTGGGGGTGGGGTCCGGTAAAAAGACCCTTGGGAGCTGGAGGAATGGCACAGCCATTAAAGCGCTTGCCTAGTGATCACAAGGCCCTGGGTTGATTCTCCAGCACCACATAAACTGGGCAAGGCAGCGCATGCCTGTAGTCCCAGCACTCCTGAGACAGGAGGACTGCTGTGAGTTCAAGGCCAGCCTGGGCTACATAGTGAACTCAGGACCAGCCTGGGCTACAGAATGAGGCCCTGCCCCTGCCCCCCGAAAAAGAGGTCAAAGCTGTGTCATCACCTTATCCACTCTCTGCCGCCGCCCCACACCCCCATATCAAGGAAGAAACGGTTAGACACAGGAGAAAGCCTCAGGAGCTACTCTACAAAGAGGTGGAGGAGGACCTGAGCCTGTGTTCCCCACTGGCTCTGCCCCCCCCCCCCCCCCCCGCCCCCTGCCTCTTTGTTCACAGCCTTCGGTTTTTTCTGCTTTTTCCATCAGGAGATTGGCACAGATGGAGGCAGCACAGGGGTTCCTGGGCCATGGCCCCACTGAGGAGGCGTGGCGTGAGGGCTGGCTGGACCACGTTCCTCAGAACTGAAAGTAGTGTTTATGGTGGGCCAAGGAGCAGTGTGTATGGGGGGGTGCCATGGGGACTCATCAGGGCCAGCATCCTCCCCCCAGCCCTGTAGTGGGCGTAGAGGAAGCCAGCGTGGGCAGCACTAGAGGTGCCCTCCTGAGCAGCCCACCCCCAGCAGATGGCTCTGTCTGGGTCCTGCGGACTGACCAGCCCCCGGTGTGCTTGGTCCCCGTCTTGCCCAGCATCCATCCAGTTTACTGTTGGCCGGGCCCTGTGCTCTGCAGGAGCAGTGGGGACCTCACCAAGGCCAGTCTGAGAATGCGGCTGGTTCTCTCTGTCCGTGGCAGGGCAGGCTTCTTGGGGGAGATAACGTTTCTTTGATTTTGAGACAGGGTCTTACTGAGTAGCTCAGGCAGAGCTTGCACTTCTGCTCCTCCTGCCTCAGCCTCCCAGAGTGCTGGGACTGGTGGCATTCCCTAGAGGGCAGGAGGGGCTGGCCAGGCAGCTGAGGTGGCACCTGCCACGGCAGGGGTGGAGCTGAGGTGAGAGGAGGTGGGAGCAGCCGGGATGGGTCTGGGAGGGCGTGCAGCTCTGAAGGAGGAGCCTACCTCTGCGTGTGGACCTGCCCGACCCTGTCTGCTTTACTGGGCTGTCCCTGTCCCGCATCCTGCCGTCCTCACTGCCTGCCTCCCTCCCACGGGGAGCCAGTTTCCCAGGGCAGTGGCCGCTGGATGACCCCTCCGCATAAGCTGGCCCCGGAGGACACCGTGCTGGGAGCTTGCCCCATGGAGGCCCCAAGGGAGGCTGTTACCTTGGAGGTGTCCCAGAGCATCGTGGCCGCCGCAGGGCTCCGTGGGGCAGCTCAGCACAAGCCCACAGCTCTTCTGCCTATGACCTTGGAGGATGTGACCGTAGAACATGTGATACAAGGAGACACCAAGATTCTTGGGAAAGAGGAACAAGCCAGGCTGGTGGTGACACCTATAATCCCAGCACTCTGGGAGGCTGCGGCAGGAGGATTGCAAATTCAAGCCTAGCCCGGACAATTAAGTGAGACCCTGCCTCAAAATCAAACTTGGGGCTGAGAGTGTAACTCAGTGATTAGAGCATTTGCCTCACAGCCCCAGGACCCTAGATTTGATCCCCAGCAATGCATAAAAATTAGCTGGCCCAGGTGGCACATGCCTCTTATCCTAGCATTGGGGAGGCTGAGGCAGGAAGATTGCCATGGGTTTGAGGCCAGCCTACAGAGTGATAGCCTATCTCAAAAAAAAAAAAAAAGAGGGAAAAATTAAAACACAAAAAGAGTTTGGAATGTCATGAAGGCCCTGGGTTTAATCCTCAGTATTAACAAGAAAAAATGTATGGGACTAGCTGTGCTGTGGGAGCTGCCTGGGTATCTCCTCCCCATACAGCACTCTGCATCTGGGGCAGGACTTGGGCAGCCACAGCCCCCATCCAGTGTGCAGAGCCAACAGGGTGTGCCAGAGGACTCAGAGGTGGCCTGGGACCCCCACTTCATCTTCCCACTGGCAGCCCCTTGGGCCCCTGCGAAGGCCCCAGGCCTCTATGGAGGAGCTCAGAAGGACCCACAGTGCTGCTCTTTCCTGCCCTGCTCGGCTCTGCTCTGACTCTTACGGCTACCTTCCAGCTCCGAATGCACCCCAGCTTTTGCCTGTCCCCTGCGGACACCCTGGCTCTGGAGCTGGGTGTCTTGCATCCCAGCCGTACTTTCCCCAGCTGTGTGAGCTTAGGCAAGTTACTGAGCCTCTCTGGCCTCTATTTTCTACCTACAGAGCTGAAGCATTTGGTGGGGTGTGGTGGTGGTACGTGTTCTCAGTCCCTGGGAGGCTGAGGAGGGTTACAAGTTTGAGCCCAGCCTGGGCAGTGGTAATCTTGTGAGACTCTGTCTCAAAATCAAAACTTAAAAGGTTAGAGGTGTAGTTCAAAAGTAAAGGACCTGGGGTCAATTGAAGCCCAGCACTACAAAAAAAAAAAAAAAGAAAGAAAGAAAAGAAAAAATGGAGTCAGTGGTTGGCAGCCCCTAAGCCCGCCCTTCCTCCTTACAGGTCAAGAGTGTGGAGGAAGCCGCCCTGCCTGGCCAGGAGCTGTCTGCCCATCTGTCCCTCTGACCCAGTCCCCAGAGCAGAAGCTTGTCCCAGGAGCATCTGGGCAGAGTGAAGAGAGGCCTGGAAGGTGCTGTGGGCACCTTCCCACCGTCCAGCCGCATCTGAAGGTAGGCAGCCAGGACCCGGGCAGCTGGTTTGGTTGTTTTTAGCACATTGCCTGAGGGGCTGCAGGCAGGTTGGAGTTAAGGTCTTGCAGGGATTAAGACAAACAAGGGACTGAAGGAAACAGGCTGCTCAGGTGGTCAGTATCAGGACCAGGAGGCACCTGAGGGAGGCGCACCTGAGCTGCAGCCCAGGGATGACCGCCATGATGACTGGGCCGAGCCACCTGCTCAGCCCAAGCCAGCGTCTATGGAGCAGCTGCTTGTAGCTTTTTTTGTTTTGTTTTGTTTTGGTTGAATAGGGAATTAGAGACTGAACTCAAGGCTTTTACACTGGATTGTATCCTCGGCTCTTTTTAAAAATATTTTTGTTTTTTTAACAGGCTCTCACTAAGTTGTTCCGGCTGAGCTCAAACTTGCTATCTTCCTATCTCAGCCTCCCAGAGTGTTTCTTTTGTTTTGAGACAGGGTCTTGCTCTGTATGAACTCACTATGTAGCCCAGGCTGGTCTCAGCCCATGGCAATCTTCCTGCCTCAGCCTGCTGAGTGCTGGGATTCCAGGCCTGCGCCACCAGGCCCTGAGCAATCTTGGCTTCTGATCAAGACCTCTGGCCACCTCCCAGCCGAGCTCACAGGCTAGAGACAGCAAGGGACCCTGAGTGACAGAGCTGGACAGGGGAGGGGACAGCAGGAGAAGGTGAGCCAGGCAGCGCTGGAAGCCACAGTGAACAGCGTGGGATGGATGTGAGCACAGGAAATCCTGGGACTGGCAGGGAGTGACAGGGTGTGCTGCGTGCTCTGAGAGGCCTGGTGGTCAGCGGGGCAGGATGGGAGGGGTGGTGGGGTGGGGTCCTCCAGCTGAGACAGGCACCGCGTGGAGGTGAGCACAGATGGGGCTGCCCATGTGTGGCCCTGCTGCTCCCGTCAGCCCACCGCGACCCTGGCTGACAGGCTCCTGTGTCATCCTCTAGACGGTGATGTGTAGGGCGAAGCTGGCGTGTTGGCACACACCTGTAATCTCATCACTAGGGAGGCCGAGGCAGGAGGATTGGTGTCTGTTCAAGGTCAGCTTGGTCTACACAGTGAGTTCAGGATCAGCCTGGACTGCAGAGCGAGACCCTGTCTTAAAAAAAGAAAAGAAAAAGAAAATGAGTGTGGAATCCCTGGCCCCAAGGATGGGGTGGTGGGGAGAGGAGAGGAAACGGCAGAGATATATGATTGGTATATATACATTTTTTTTTTTGAGACAGGGTCTAGCTCTAGTCCAGGCTGGTCCTAAACTCACTATGGAGCCCAGACCAGCCTCAAACTTATGGCAGTCCTCCTGCCTGAACCTCCAGAGTGCTGGGATTACAGGCGTATGCCACCACACCCAGCTTTATGTGGTGCTGGGGAATTGAACCCAGGGCCTTGGGCTTGCTAGGCAAGCACTTTAACCGCTGTGCCATCCCTCCAGCCCTAGCAGAGAGTTTTAGCTGGCTGCAGGACACAGGCCGAAGGGGCTGAGTGTAGTAGGCGCAGCATGGGGAAAGCCCCAGCCAGTTGGGCGGGGCCGGGGGGTGCCACCTGCTTTGTCCGGAGCATGACAGCGTCCCCTGAAATGTGGTGCGCTCACTCCTGCCTCCCGCTTCCAGAAGTCTGTCTTGGCATACTTAAACAAGTATGCACAGGCTGGTCCAAGTGTTTGTCGCAATATTTAATGCAAAACCTCCCAAACCTCCACTGTGGGTGTGGGCAGCTAAGGGACTCTTGGTATGTTGTACTCCGTGGCGTCTTGGCTGCCTTCGATGCAGATGCGGCAGGTCTGTCCACATGTATAGACCAGGAGGAAAGAGGTCCACACTGCAGTTTACGTGTGAATGTGTGAGGTTCTTAAGGTTGCGTGTTCTTTCTAGGAGCAGAGAGGCGGCGGCTCTGGAGGGTGGGGACTCTGTGATCTTTTTCTGCTATTTTGAGGCGCCCCCCTCCCCGTACTGAGTATTGACCCCAGGGCCTTCACATTTTGCTGCATTCCCAGTCTATTCATTTATTTATTTATGAGACAGGTTTTGCTCTGTAGTCCAGGCTGGCCTCAAACTCAGGGCAATCCTCCTGCCTCAGCTTCCCAAGTGTTGGGATTATAAGCATGCCCCACCACACCCTGCTAATTTTTATTTGGTGCTGGGGAGTTAAACCCAGCACAGGCTAGGCAAGCACTGTAACCACTGAGATATGCTCCTTGTCCCACCTTTCAAGTTTTGAGGCGGGGTCTTGTTAAGTTGCTAAAACTTTTGATCCTCTTGCCTCAGCCTCCCAGCGTGCTGAGTGTACCACCATACCTGCCCTGAGTCATTTTTTTCCTGGGGATGGGACCAGAGCCTCAGCGTGCTAGGCAAGCTCTCTGCCAGAGCGACTTTTTTTTTTTAATAAGCATACATTCATTTTTGTTCAGATGAAATATTTTTGCCACTGTGGGGAAATAAAAAGTAGCAGACAGGTGGCAGTTTCATTTGTCTTTTTATTTTTAAGGCACTGAGGTCTCACTGTGCTTCCCAGGTCGGCTTTGGGTTTGTGGGCGCAGATTCTGCCCTCTCAGTCCCAGGAGGAGCTGGGGTTCCAGACGTAAGCCATTGCACCTGGTTTTCAGTTGCCTTTCAAAACAGAGTTGGACAGCCGTGGGGGCTGGGGACCAGCATGGCTCTACTCTCTGGGAATTAGGCTGAGCCTCTGCTCCCTGCTGTGGGGCTGAGGGCCCTCCCATGTAGCGCCTGTGCCCTGCGCAGCTGGCCCCTGTCACGTACACTTGCCCACACGATTGCCCAGCAAAGCTGTGGTTGCCTTATTGGTGGCTCTGTGCACCAGGTTGTTCTAAATCCTTCTCCTTATCCTCCCCAGGCCCTCCCGAGGGATAAAGGCGAGGCCCTGTGTTCCCAGGAAGTACCTGGTGGCCACTCCCTGCCCTGACCAGGTGACCAAAATCATCCTAGGTCTAAATCCCACCACTTCCCACACATTTTCTGGTGTGGATCTTGCTAATAGTAGAAATGGAGTGGGGATGGGGTGGGTGGGAACCTGGGGACTTAGGTCAGTGATTACGGCACTCACCCAGCATGTGCAAGGACCTGGGTTCAGTTCCTTAGCACCATGTGATCAACTGGATGTAGGGGCACATGTCTGTAACCCCAGCACTCAGAGGCTGAGGCTGGAGGATTGCTGTGAGTTCAAGCCCAGCCTAGGCTACATAGTGAGCTCAGTACCAGCCCGGACTATAGAGTGAGACTCTTTCTCAAAAAAGAAATGGAGTAGGGTGGAAAGCCGATTCTGACCCCTACTGGTGTAGGATGCAAATGAAGGTTGGAAATAGACTTCTGACAGGAACTCCACCCAGCCCAGGTGCAGCCTGGCTTCCGTCCACGTGCCAGGCTTGAACCAGCTCTGGGCAGGCTGGCACTGAGCCTGGGCTGCCTCCTCTGCACTGGGATCTCCACATCCCTTGGTCCCTCCACCCTTCCCTATTCTCACACCATGTCTGCGTCTCCGTTCCAGCCCCTGCCCACCATGGCCTCCGCCGACAAGAATGGCAGGAGTCTCTCCGTGTCCAGCAGCCGTCTGCAGAGCCTGAAGCCGCCCAACCTGTCCATCACCATCCCACCGCCCGAAGCCCAGGCCCCCGGGGAGCAGGACAGCATGATCCCCCAGGTGAGGAGCGACGTGGCCTTGCCAACCTGCCACAGGCGGCAGATGTGCCTCACAGCTCCTTCAGGTTGGATTCACTTCCCTGAGTGGCGCCTTCCTAAGCCCCTGCTGCTTGTGCAGCCTGGCCCAGGCCCGCCTGCCCCTTCCTGGGCCCCTGCTATCACAGGAAGGGAGGCCCCATCCGTGGGGAGCTGCCGGGGGCGGCAGGGTAGGGAGTGCTATCCCGGAGAGGCGGGTGCACGTGTAGATCTGAGCGGCAGCATCCTGAGCGGTGCCCACTCCGTGGGGTATGGGAACGAGCTCCGGCCCAGTGAAGGGTGCCATTGAGGAGGCCCGGCCGCAGGGGCTGTGTGGGCAGAGCTGGGACAGAGAGAGGGCTTGTTAGCCCGCCCACTCGGCCGTCCTGGTGACAGAAAGGCACAGGGTCGGAGGCGTGCTCAAGTTTGCTGGGGGGTGGAGAAGATGGTGATACACGTGTATGTCCCTGTAGTCCCGGCACCCTGGGAGGCTGAGACAGGAGAATCTCAGGTTCAAGCCCAGTCTGAACAACTTAGTGACTTAACAAAACCTTGTCTCAAAATCAAAAAGTAAAATGGGTTGGAAATTTAGCTCAATGTGAAGGACCTGGGCTCAATCCCTGCTGTTACATGCACACACACGCATACGTACACATATATGTACACACACAGCTATAACAGAAGGCTGGGGAGGGGCTGTAGGAAAGGCCCAGCAGTTAAAGCACTTGCCTAGCAGGCTCAAGGGTTAGATTCCACAGCACCACACAAAGCCAAGCATGGTGGTGCACACCTGTAATCCCAGCACTCGGGAGGCTGAGGCAGGAGGATTGCCTTGGGTCTGGGCTACATAGTAAGTTCAGCGTAGCCTGGATTACAGAGCCAGACCCTGCCTGTCTTAGAAAACAAACAGCAAAGGGCTGGCGAAGTGGCTGAGCCATGTAAGTCCTGGCATCGCCAGTGCTACAAGAATAAGTAGGTGCTTAATTAACTGAGCACAAAAGCAGCTGGGTTGGGGTAAGTGGGGCGGGCCTTGCTGTTAGAACCCCCCCATGGGGGCTGGAAGGAGACAGCCCCAACCCAGGTGTGCCCTCTGTCACCATCTGCACATCCTGCATCCCCGCAGAGACCCAAGAACCCAGCTTACATGAAGAGTGTCAGCCTCCAAGAGCCCCAGGGACGATGGCAGGATGGCACGGAGAAGCGGCCCAGCTTCCGCCGCCAGACCTCCCTGTCCCAGAGCATCCGCAGGTGAGTACCTGCCCCGCCACCCCATGGCCTGGTCCCTGCAGCCCCTTCTGGAAGGAGGAAGGAGGCATTAGTGAACCGTGGCTCCCACAATTGTAAGAATCTCCTGTCATGGTACCAGGGCTTATGCCTTACAGGAAGCCAGTGTGTGGAGGCACCCCTCCCATGTGCAAACAGGCACATGCATGGTCACATCCTCATCACGTCTCCTGTGCACACACGTGTGCCATCATGCCCATGTGCATATAAGCAGCCACCATAATCCCCGCGTCACCTCCACAGTGGCACGGTGGCATCGCCGGGTGCTCGTGCCATGTACCACCGCTGCCCACGCCCCCACCCCTCCATAGGAGCACGGCCCAGTGGTTCGGGGTGAGCAGCGCCTGGGACGGCTCACGGCAGCACTGGCAACGCCGCAGCCTGCAGCACTGCAGCCTGCGCTTTGGGCGGCTCCGGGCGTCGTGCCAGCGGGACCTGGAGCTACCCAGCCTGGAGGGGCTGGCCTTCCAGGGCGCTGAGTCTCCACAGCCCTGCAAGATGCCCAAGGTGAGCGCCGGGGCGCGGGCGGCCGCAGCTCTCCAGCTTCAGACCAGTGGCTCACCTCCATCCTTTCCAGATCGTGGACCCGCTGGCCCGGGGCCGGGCCTTCCGCCACCCCGATGAAGTAGACCGGCCCCACGGCCCCCACCCACCTCTGACCCCCGGGGTCCTGTCCCTCGCGTCCTTCACCAGCGTCCGCTCCGGGCACTCACACTTCCCGCGCCGCAAAAGGATGTCAGTGGCCCACATGAGCCTCCAGGCAGCCGCCGCCTTGCTGAAGGTTGGACCCGCGGGCCGCATCCTCCCTGCCCCTCGCCTGCCTCTCCCTCCTGCCACATCCCCTGCGCTCACAGAGGGTGGTGGGTGTGTGGTGGGACCCCAAGGTCCAGAGCCCGATGTGTCCTTCTGCCCCACTTCCCATGTTAGCCCTCTACCGCCTGTCCAGTTCTAGAATCCAAGTAGAAAGTGGGATGTGTGCCTAACACTCACCTGCCTGGGTCCACTGGGCCCCGAGATGCGCCGGACATGGGGATTGCCAAGGTGGGGGTGGGATCGGGCACGTGCCGAGTGACATGGCCGTAGACCATCACCACCAAAGAGAGGGGGACTCATGTCAAAGATAGCATTGAACTGAGCCTGAAAAATAAGGACATATTCCCCGGAAAAGGAAGGGAGGAAGCAGCATTCGTAGCCCAGGGGATGGCCTATGCGAAGGCTCTGTGGTCCCGCCAGGAGTGGAGTGCTTAGGGGAACAGTGTTTGATATGGTTTTCATACGAAGATTATGAGAGGAGTGGCAGGTGTGAGGTCAGCCGGGTGACTAGTCAGAAACGGGGAAATGTGGGCTGAGGCTTGGGAGAAGAATCTGGCATATTGGTGGTTTTGGCTGTTAGGATGCCAGCTGTTCAAGTCAGAGGGGCAGGAGGCTGCCAGGGAGGCACCGACTCTAAGCCATGTGGACAGTGGCAGCTGTGCCCATCCTGGCCTTCTCCCCTCAGGGCTGCCGTGGCCGTACCCCACTCAGACGCCCCACACCTGAGTGGGGTCCCACCCCTTGAGTGCACCTGGCAGTGGCTTCGGTGCTGAGGGGCGGGGTCCTGATACCTGCACCTCTGCCCCGTGCCCAGGGGCGCTCAGTGCTGGATGCCACCTCACAGCGGAGCCGTGTGATCAAGCGCAGCTTCGCCTACCCCAGCTCCCTGGAGGAGGACGCTGTGGACGGCGCAGATACCTTCGACTCCTCGTTTTTTAGTAAGGCAAGCAAGGGGCCGGGGCCCTGGGGACAGGACCCGGGGGCCCAAGACTGGGAGGGACAGCCTCAGCCTTCCTTGTGTCCTGCCAGGAACCCCAGAAAAACTCAAAGGCCCATTGGCCCATGGATGGGGTGGGCTGTGTTCCAGGGCACTTCTGAAGTGGGACAAGCGCCCGTGGGGACAGTCACACCCCGGGCTGCCGGGCACGAGGCTCCTTTTGTCTGTAAGAGCCTATCTGGCCACCTTTGTCTTGCCCTGGAATGTGAGTGTTGGGGCCAGTATTTGGTTTTGGTTTTGAGACAGGGTCTTGCTGTGTAGCCCAGGACGGTCCTGAATTCACTGTGTAGCCCAGATTGGCCTCAGGATCTTCCTGCCTAACACCCCCGCCTCCCGCTGAGTGCTGGGGTGATGGGCATGGCGCCACCACGCCCGGCTTCTGTGGTGCTGGGAATAGAACTTGGGTACTTAAGCGCTTGACTTGGCATTTGCTGGGCAAGCGCTGTAACTGCTGAGCCCTTCCTCTAGCCCTGGGGACAGCGTTTGGAGCCCAGGTCCCTTACACCGTCTCTGTGTCCCCTGCCTCAGGAGGAAATGAGCTCCATGCCTGACGACGTGTTCGAGTCCCCTCCGTTGTCGGCCAGCTACTTCCGCGGGATCCCACGCTCGGCCTCCCCGGGATCCCCTGACGGGG
The DNA here is from genome assembly GCA_004027205.1 of Ctenodactylus gundi. Classification (NCBI taxonomy): domain Eukaryota; kingdom Metazoa; phylum Chordata; class Mammalia; order Rodentia; family Ctenodactylidae; genus Ctenodactylus; species Ctenodactylus gundi. The sequence goes on from PVKB01001781.1 coordinate 261,407, forward strand.
TGCCGGTCCCTCTGTGAGTGGCAGGGTGGGTTCTGCATGCCACCCCCGCCTTCCAACACAGGGCGCTGGGGCTGAGGGCTGCTGTTGCCCCCAGGAAGGAGGGCAGCCGTACCCCCGGCCCGGGGACTCGGCGCGGCAGACGCATCGCCTCCACCATGAAGCACTTCGCCTTTGACCGGAAGAAGCGGCACTACGGCCTGGGTGTGGTGGGCAGCTGGCTGAACCGCAGGTACCGCCACAGCATCAGCAGCACTGTGCAGCGGCAGTTGGAGAGCTTCGATAGCCACCGGTGAGCCGGGCGGCTGCCCCCGGGTGCACCTGTGCTCTGAGAGGACGCACGGGCCTCGGGTGGTCCCCAGGGATGGGCTGCAACCCTGAGAGCCAGGTCGGGATGCCAGCAAGCGTGCTGGGACAGTGAGATGCTGGGGCCCTGAGGGGATTCTTGTGGAAGCGGTACACAGAGCCCTAGAAGGAATCCAGAGATTAGGGGCGGGGACAGTCACAGAGCGTGTGATTGGCGGTGTGACCCCATGTCATAAAAGTTGAGCCATCACAGGCATGGGAGGGAATGGAGGTGAACAGCTGGGTGGGAGGTGCACTGTGGCAATGAGGTGGTGAAGAGAAGTGAGCAGAGCTTCCCAGGCAAAGAAACGTCCTATGCCAAGTCCGGCGGCTACTGCATTTGTGGTGTGTTCCAGAAACTGCAGAAGGAGAAAGATGGCCGGAGGTGGCTGGGCACAGCACGGCTTTGCGGTCTGTGGCAGACCGCAGTGTAGGTCTTCATCCCAAGGTCACTGGGAAACCATCAAGGGTTTTAAGCCAAGAGAGGCACACTTAGAGGTGCATCATCTTAAAGTTCCCCTGGGAAGCCCGGCCAGGTGGCGCAGGGGGTGCAAGCCTATAATTCCAGGACTCAGAGGCAGGAGGGTTGCAAGTTTGAACCCAGTCTGCACAATTTAGCACCTTAACAAGACCTTGTCTGAAAACCACAACTCAGTAGTCAGGCCCCTGGCTCGATCCTCAGTGCCACGCACACACGCACACGCACGCACGCTCTGGAGCGGGAGAAGCCGTGTGCCGGCTGAGCCCACTGTGGCCCCTGTCCGCAGGCCATACTTCACCTACTGGCTGACATTCGTCCACGTCATCATCACGCTGCTGGTGATCTGCACATATGGCATTGCGCCAGTAGGCTTTGCCCAGCATGTCACCACCCAGCTGGTGAGTCAGGTCGTGCCCCCTGAGTCACACCCTCCCCCACCCCCCAACACCCTGGCCTGAGCGGGAGCCTCAACGGCTCAGGAGGGCCTGGCCCTTGCTGCGGGCTCTGCCCTAGGGACACTGCCCTGCCCGTCCCCGCCTGGCCCCACCAGCTGGGCTGCTCCGACGCCCTCCTGGCTCTGCTTCCTCAACAGGTGCTGTACAGGAGCGTGAAGTACCTCCAGCAGGAGAACTTCTGGATCGGCCCCAGCTCGGTGAGGCCCAGGTGTGGGTGGGCCACCTGCACAGGGGGCCCCTGTCCTTTGTCCTCTTACCCCCAGCTGCGCAGGAAGGTGGTGGCGTGGCTGCTCCCTCAGGGTTCGGCCTGGCTCACCAGCCCCTCCCCTCCAAGATGGACCTGATTCACCTGGGGGCCAAGTTCTCGCCCTGCATCCGGAAGGACCCGCAGATCGAGCGGCTGGTGCGTCGGGAGCGGGACCTAGAGCGGGACTCCGGCTGCTGCATCCAGAATGACCGTTCCGGCTGCATCCAGACCCAGAGGAAGGACTGCTCGGTTGGTCGCCCCGCTCAGCCCGTCCCAGCCTGCACCTGTGGGGGGTCCTTTAAGGGTGGTGGTTCTTCCTTCCTCTTTTTTTTTGGGGGGTGGGTATTGGGAATCAAGCCCAAGGCCTTCAGGCTCAGCTACATCCTGACCGTTTTTATTTAAAATACAGTCACCCTTACTTGTAATCCCAGCACTTGGGAGGCTGAGGCAGGAGGATTGCTGTGAGTCCAAGGCCAGCCAGGGCGACATAAAGAGTTCAGGACCAGCCTGGACTATAGAGTGAGACCCTTTTTCTAAAATAAATAAATAAATAAAAATAAAAAAATTTTAAAAATCACTCTAAAATGATAAAATTGCCTAGGCTGGACTTCAATTTATAATCCTGTGTCAGCCTCCCAGGACACTAGACTTAACAAGCTCTGGTCAGTGGGTCCAGCTCCTCCTTCCTCTTCAGCCACTCCCCGTCCTCCACCCAGGCTCTCAGCCCAGCTGGAAGTGCCCTGCTCCTGAGAGGGGCCCCTTCCTCCCCTCCAGCCTCAGAGGCCAGAGGCGGTGTCCTGGGTGTGAGGCAGAGGGGAGTTTGGGAGATCGGCCTGGGTCCCGGAAAGGGGAGAAGCCCTTGCCATGGAGGGTCCCCCATCTGCACCAGTGGTGTGGAGCTGCCCTGGTGTGACTGAGCCTCCTGCACCCTCCAGGAGACTTTGGCCACCTTCGTCAAGTGGCAGGACGACACTGGTCCCCCCATGGACAAGTCTGATCTCAGCCAGAAGCGGACATCGGGAGCTGTGTGCAGCCAGGACCCAAGGTAGGGCCCCAGCACAGCCGGGCTGGAGCTGAGGACGCTGGCGGGTGGGCGTGGCGGGTGGATTGCCTAGCCCCTCATTTTGACCTGTCTGACCTCTGCCTCCAGGACCTGTGAGGAGCCAGCCTCCAGTGGCGCCCACATCTGGCCTGATGACATCACCAAGTGGCCTGTGAGTGGCATCCCCCCAACACAGAATGTGGTTTGGAACCAGGCTCCCTGGGACATGGCTATCAGCCCAGCACTCCAGGAGGCTGGGGCAGGAAGATAGCAAGTTTTTGTCCAGGCGGGTGACTGACCTAGGGAGACCCTGTCTCCAAATCAAAAAAAAAAAAAAAAATGAGTGGCTCAGTGGGAAGGCGCTGGACTGATCAAAGGAGGCATGGGAAGGGCGGTGGCCTCCCGTCACTCAGGCTCACCCCCCTCGATCCCCTCTGCAGATCTGCACGGAGCAGACCAAGAGCAACCACACAGGATTCCCACACATGGACTGCAAGATCAAGGGGCGGCCCTGCTGCATCGGCACCAAGGGCAGGTGAGCATCGCCTGGGCTGAGGGTCCCTATGTGTCACCGCTGGGACCCTCATGCCTCAGTCTCTCCTCCTGCCCCCAGCTGCGAGATCGCCACGCGGGAATACTGCGAGTTCATGCATGGCTATTTCCACGAAGATGCCACACTGTGTTCCCAGGTAAGGCAAGGCCTTGGGGGTCAGGCGAGGCTGCAGTCTGGGTAGAGGAAGCCGGCACCATGGCCTCTGCGGGTGCTCGTGTTCCTCTTGGCAGCAGCCCTGGCCACTTTCGCCCCACCCTGCCTCCCCAGGTACACTGCTTGGACAAGGTGTGTGGACTGCTGCCCTTCCTCAACCCCGAAGTCCCTGATCAGTTCTACAGGCTCTGGCTGTCTCTGTTCCTGCATGCAGGGTAAGAGGCCCCTCGCTCCCCCCACCCTGGGCCTCAGTGGTGCCCGCCCACTGGGATCCCAGAGGAGGGCCAAGGCCAGGGCCTGGCAGCCCATCCTGCTGCCCGACGTGCGTGTAGCCAGGCGCACACATGGAAAGCTGACGTCTGGTGCCCTGCCTCCAGCGTGGTGCACTGCCTCGTGTCCGTGATCTTCCAAATGACCATCCTTCGTGACCTGGAGAAGCTGGCCGGCTGGCACCGCATTGCCATCATCTTCATCTTGAGCGGCATCACGGGCAACCTCGCCAGCGCCATCTTCCTCCCGTATCGTGCAGAGGTGAGACCCAAGGACAAGGGCAGGGAGGGTGGGACGGGAAGCTGCCCTCGCTCTGTCTGTCCCTCTTTACTCTTTTAAACCGTGACCCTGCCCTGTAGCCATCAAAGCATGAAGCTCGAGCCCTTTCTGAGCTACACCCCCAGCCCAGCCCTTTTTCATAATTTTATTTACTTATTTTTAGAGGGGAGGATGGAGTCCAGGGCCTTCACACCAAGCTATATCCCCAGCCCAGTTTTATTTTTGATAATTCTTGAAAGCATCTTTTTTAAGTCACTAAGTTGCTCAGAATCCTCTTGTCGTCCCCCTGCCTCAGCCTCTCAGAGTTCTGGGGTGACGAGCCTGTGCCCCAGGGTCCAGCACTCTGTAGTTTTATTTTACTTACTTATTTATTTATTTTGAGACAGGGTCTCGCTCTGTAGTCCAGGCTGGTCCTGAACTCACTATGGAGCCCAGGCTGGCCTTGGATTCACAACAATCCTCTGGTCTCAGCCTCCCGAGTGCTGGGATTACAGGTGTGCGGCCCCACACCCAGCTTATGTGGTGCTGGGGAATTGAACTCGGGTACTTAGCACTTGACTTAGTGCTTGCTAGGCAGGCGCTTTAACCGCTGAGCCATTCCTCCAGCCCCTCTGTATTTTATTTTGAGGTGGGGTCTTTCTGAGTCGCTACATTGCCCAGGTGGGGCTCAGAGCTGCAGTCCTCCTGCTCCAGCCTCCCAGCGGGGAGGCGGGGCTCCAGAGGCCACATGTCCCCGCCCCGCTGCAGGTGGGCCCCGCCGGGTCGCAGTTCGGCCTCCTGGCCTGCCTCTTCGTGGAGCTCTTCCAGAGCTGGCAGCTGCTGGAGCGGCCCTGGCGGGCCTTCTTCAACCTGTCGGCCATCGTGCTCTTCCTATTCGTGTGTGGCCTCCTGCCCTGGATCGACAACATCGCCCACATCTTCGGCTTCCTCAGCGGCCTGCTGCTGGCCTTCGCCTTCCTGCCCTACATCACCTTCGGGACCAGTGACAAGTACCGCAAGCGCGCGCTCATCCTGGTGTCGCTGCTGGCCTTCGCCGGCCTCTTCGCCTCGCTGGTGCTGTGGCTCTACATCTACCCCGTGCACTGGCCCTGGATCGAGCACCTCACCTGCTTCCCCTTCACCAGCCGCTTCTGCGAGAAGTACGAACTGGACCAGGTGCTGCACTGACGTGTGGCTGCTGGCGTGTGTATGTTGGGGATCATGGCGGCCGCCCGCCTGCCCGACCCTCAGGGACCCGGCCCGGGGTGCAGGTGCTCATAGGCCGGGCACGGCTGGCTCTTTGGGGTGCCCGGGGAGCGAGGCCCCTCTTCTCAGGCTTCGGTGTTCCTGGCCCAGCTGGGGGGCAGCCAGGGCACCTGTTTCTCAGAGGCTCCTTCTTATGCCCCTGTTACAAGGGCCACCCCAGGGGACATCTCACCTTCTTCCTTGGGCTGCTGCCTCTGTCATATGCCTTCCCTGGGGTCCCTGTCACTGCCAACAGTCCTCTCCAGGCACGTAGCTGTGCCCTGTGTGTCCTCAGGACTAGGGTCCCCACCGTGGCCCGCCTTCCTGGGTCCCCACCCTTTCTGCCTTGTGAGCCTCCTTCATTTGTGACCTCATTCCTTCCCATAAGGACCCCAACGGGCATTGTGGGAGAGGCTGTGACTGTGGCTACAGGGCCCCCGTCTGTGAGAGGGCCAAGGTATGCCACCTGAGGACTTGCTCCTGCCTGGTGTCTGAGGCTCTGTTGGGCCTTGGTATTTTAACCCATTTATACTATGGCCCTAATTTTTAAAAGTAACGCTAACTTTGTATGGACGACACCTCCATGCAGTAAAGGATGTTCTCAATGGAAATGCTGTCTTGTGACCTGAAGCCTCGGGTGGGAGGAAGGCTGGAACTGTGGAGGTCAGAGGTGTCAACCATCAGGATCTTAGAGGCTCAGCCCAAGGGATAGTGGGAAACTCAGAGGACTTCTTGGGATGTAGATGGGCCAAAATCCAGACTGGAGCCACATGGAAGGCCCGAGGACCTCCTGCAAGGACTGGGTGCATCCTCAGACTCCCAGGTCCCCCGTCAGCCTGCCCTGCCTTTTCAGTGAGGGCGCTGGCTTGTCCTGGCAGAGGTGGCCCCCGCAGGAGAAGAGACTGTCCATTGTCCTGGCCAGGGGACATGGTGATTTACCGCAAGCCTTCATGTCACACCACCAGGCTGCCAAGAGGTGCCAGGGCCGTGACTGCTTTGTTACTGTAGGCAGAGCAGCCAGTAAGGGGCTGATAGGGGGGCCAGGAGGGAAGGGGAGGCAAGCAGGCACACAGGGGACCCAGGGACCGGGGGTGGGCGCTGAGGCCAAGGGGGGTACCCTTGAGGCTGGAGCCTATGAGGTTCCCTCACATCAGGATGCTACGCTGGGACAGGGTTGTAGCCAGGACCCAAGATCGCCTCCTGCTGCCCCATTTGCCAGGCAAACCTCGTCTTCCATCTCAGACACAGATTTTTTTTTTTTGATTGTTATGTGTTTTGATTGTACCAGAGATCAAGCCTTTGCACATCCCAGCCCATTTTTTAGCTTTGATATTAAGATAGGTCTCGCTAAGGTACCCAGGCTGGGCTGAAATTTGTGATCCTCCTGCCTCAGCCTCCCAAAGGTGCTGAGATTTCAGGCCTGCGCCGCCAGGCCCAGCTACAGCCAGAGAGTTTGGAAGGCAGGAAGTCCAGAGGGCCTCACGCGGACAGAGGACCGGACACTGCGGCAGTGTGTGGCATGCGGGGTGCAGCCACCCCTCCTCTTTATTGAGTTCTAAGGCTGGGAGTCACTCTCCCCCTTCCTGCTCAGCCGGGCTCGGGGGGACCTGTCAGGGGGTTGTGGGGCAGGGTAAGAGCCCCGCCTGCATCCGCTGCCCACACACTCAGGCAGCCGGCTCAGCAGCCACTAACCCTGCGCAGGAATGCGTGGCCACGCAGCGAGCACTGCAGTTCAGTGAAAGCCAGGGAGCCCACGGTGACAGCACACGGGCCCACGGTCCGGAAGCCAAACCTCTCGTAGAAGGGCACCAGCATGTGCTCGCACATGAGCACCACCCGGCGCACCGCAGGCTGGCCACCCAGGTGCTGCAGGTAGCGCCACAGCAGCACGGAGCCCTTGCCTTGCTGCCGGAAGGCGCGGTGCACCGCCAGCACGTGCAGGTGAGCCAGGCGGCCCCCAGGCCTGTGCAGTGTCAGCGACTCCTGGGGTGAGCAAGGGACAGGAGTCCAGGTCTGGGACATCTGCTCCGCCCAGACACCCAGCCCAGCCCAGGGCAAGACCCCTAGTGAGGGCTGCCTTCCCACCCAACGAGGTCCCCAAGTGGGAGCTACCATGGAGCCCTGTGGAGGAACCTTCTGAAGGTCTCAGAGACCCCAAAGGGCAGGACTGGGCACCCTTGCCCTGGCAGGAGCCTGTGGCTTATGCTGTTGTATCTCTCTATTTTTTTTTTTTTTTTTGTGCCTGGGTGGGGGGCAAGAGTCTCAGTTGCTGAGCCACTCGGGCTAGCTTAGCAACTCAGCCACTGTCTGATCCTAATGCGTCAGCAGCCTTCCTTCCAGGATGTCAAGGAGTTAGGATTACAGGCCTGTACCACCGGGCCCAGCTCATCCCTGTGCTTCTGAAAGGAGAAATCCCAGCCCCAGAGCTCTCTGCCCACAGTCTGGCCAAGCTCTTCCAGGAGCTGGGTTTCATCACAGCCCGTCTACACTCACCTGAGTGAGTCTCTCCTTGTCCCAAAGGGAGCCGATGATGAAGGCCACTAGGCGGCCCTCCTGGAACCACCCCAGGGACAGCTCTGGACACAGGGTCAGGAAGTGCCGGATGTCATCCAGGTACAGGGGGCACATGCCCGAGACAGAGATGAAGGCTGGACAGCAGGAGGCATGAGTGGGTGGCTTAGGTCCCTGTGCTGGGCACCGCACAGGAATGACAGCTGAGATGCACCCCCACCCCAGGAAGGCAGGTAACCCGAGGCAGGAGGTGGTTGTCCCCTTTTCCAGGAGGTGGGCACAGTCTGGTCTCCTGGACCTCACCCCCAAGGGGGAGATGCAGGAGCAGACAGGTGGGTCAGCCCCGTGAAGGCCTGCTTACCCTGACGCTCGATCTCAAACACACTGATGGCGTCCTCTGGGCTGAGGCAGCGAAACTCGCTGGCGGGGAGAGTGTGTCGCCGCTGGCAGCCTGGAGACCCTGAGGTCCCAGGCGGCAGGCACAGGGCCTCAGATTTCAGGGGCAGGATGCCCTGCATGGGTGTTGCTGGTGTGTCCCACTTCTAAGGTAGCCTGTTTGGCCAAGGAGGGGCCACTGCACCTGTAGGACAAGAGTGAGGGAAGCTGAGGCAGGAGGATTCCAAGTTCAAGTTTGAGCCTGGGAAACTTAGTGAGATCCTCTCTCAAAATTAAAACTAAGGGGCTAGAGGAATGGTACAAGGGTTAGAGCACTTGCCTAACAATCACAAGGCCCTGAGTTCAATTCCCCAGCACTACATAAATTGGGCTTGATGGTGCACACACTTGGGAGGCAAACAGGACTGCTATAAGTTCAAGGCCAGTCTGGGCTACATGGTTCAGGATACGCTAGAACTACAGAGCAAAACTGTCAAAAAAAATCAAAACTAAAATATGTGCTGGGGATGGAGCTCAGTGTGGAGGCCTGGGCTTGACCCCAGTATCACAAAAAAAAAAAAAAAAAAAAAAAAGTGGGTCGGGTGTGGTCCTTACGCCCATGGCGGGGAGGTAAACTGATGGCCATATGGGTGGTGCCAGCTCCCGAAGCAATGGGCTCATTCTCCGAGGCAGATTTCAGGTCTCCTGAGAATGGGTGCTCAGTCCCCACCTTCTCCTGAATCCAGAAGATGCTCAGGTAAGCCACTCCAGACCCCACCCCCGCCCCGCCAGGGCTGTGAGGAGCTTGGGGCACCCCCACACCGCTGTCCAGGGAAAATGGCATGTGAACCTCCCCGACCACTCCTACTGCAGCTGCAGGATGAGCAGGCGTCCAGGCCTCCCACGTGGCCTTGCCCGGGCTTGTCTTACCTGTCCGGATGAGACCTTTGGGCCTTGGGTGCACAGTAGTATGGCTGGGAGGTTTTGAGTCAGGCTGAGTCTTCAGTCCTAAGAGGAAAAGGCCTTCAAAGTGGGCCTTCTAGCTAGATGTGGTGGCACAGGCCTGTAATCCCAGTACTCAGTAGGCTGAGGCAGGAGGATTGCTGGCCATCCTGGGCTACATAGTTCAGAATCAGCCTAGACTACAGACCGAGACCCTAATCTCAAAAAAAGTCTTCAGGAGTCCCCACATTTCCCCAGATGGCCAGGGGCCTGCACACACAGTAGGGTGGGTGGGCTGGCGAGGGCATCACCCCTGATGGAGTCAGGGACTGTGTAGGGCACCGAGATCCTCTGGGCCTCCTGCAGCTCAGATGATGAGCTTGTGTGGACACCCCATCTCTCCCACGAGATCTGCAGCTTCGCAGTTCTAGAGGAGCCTGCCTATCCCTCCACTTTCAAAGGCACTTAAAAAGACCATGGCAGCTGCAGCTAGGCCTGGCGGTACAGGCCCATGGTCCTAGCATTTGGGGAGGCTGGGGCAGGAAGATTGTAAATTCAAAGCCAGCTTCGGCAGCATAGGGAGTTAAGAGACCATATCTCAAAACTAAAAAATGGGCTGGAGGTGCAGCTCAGTGTTAAAACCCTGCTTCATTCTCCCATACCACATGCGCACATACACATACACACATAGCTCATGGCTGAGAACCAGGGAAGGGGTGTTGGCCAACTTACCTGGACTGTGGGGTGGGACCCCAGCAATCCTTCCACAGAGCCAGTATCCCTGGGGCCCACACACAGGCATAGAACCAGGGAATGTGTGACTTCTGGCTGCGAGGTGACTGTAACAGGTGCCTGCAGCAGCATGTGACATTCTCAGAGATTTCTAATCCCCCGCATTATACCAGGCAAGATGATGCCAGCAGGGCTTGGCAGCTCAGGCCTGGCCCTGTCCTGGGGAGGGTGAGCATCAGCCCCAGTGCTGGGACAGTGGATGCACGGGGGATTACCAGCAGTCAGCTGGGCCCGAGGGCTGCAGGGAGAGTACAGGGCCAGGCCCCAGGGGTCCTGCTCCAATCCTGGCTCTGTCCCCACCCAGCAGTTTATCCTCTGTCCTTCAGAATCCAGATGGCCCATGCTTCCAGGAGTCCCTTCGGTCCAGGCAGCCACTTCTTTCTCTTTTTTTGTTAGCCAAAGGTGCAGGAGGATGGGAGTTTGGGTCCTGCGGATTGAGCCCAGGGCCTTGCCAATGAGCTATATCCCAGTCCTTTTTATTCGTTTATCTTGAGACAGGATCTCTGTTAAGTCATTAAGTTGCCTAAGCTGGGTTCCACCTTGGGAGTCTTTCTATTCAGCCTCCCAGAATGCTCAGATGACAGATGTGTGCCACCATGGCAGGCTTCATGCTACCATTTCGGGTACTTGCTGTGTGCCCAGCCCTGAATAGGAGCTCCTTAAGTCCATGTCCCCAGTCCTGCCAGGTAAGCCGTACTTTACGGAGAAGGAAAGGGTCAGCTCCCTCCTTCATGTGCACAAAGGAGTGCCCAGGGGCAGGGGACGCCCAGCAGCTGTCTTTTTGTTTTTGGGGTGGTGGTCTGTAGTCCAGGCTGGTCCTGGGCTCGCTATGGGTTGAACTCTAACTGCTGAGCTGTGTCCCCAGGCTCTGCATGTTGGTTTTGGTGATGGCTTATCCTCACCTCTTCCTCTGCTTGCGGACTCAGCCCGGCAGCCCTGACTCTGCACACGTGCCTCTATGTGATATGACCCCTTCTGTTCCCAGGGTCCTGGAGCATCTGCACTGAGTGTTGGTGCAGTGCCGCCTGCCAGCGAGCCAGGGGAGCAGGGCTGAGGGGAGGGAGAAGTGGAGCTGGGAGCTGGGGTGAGGCTCAATCCCTGGAGAATTCCCAGCTGCCGGCTCATCATCCATAGTCCAGCTGGGGGAGGAGGACCCTGGATCCTTTCTTTAAGCGTCAAAGATACTCGAGTGGGTTTGCACTAATTTTTATGGGGTCCTTGCTGGGTAATATGACCCGTAGTGTCAGAAAATCCTCCTCTACTTCTCCCAGCCATAAAAATGAAACTATTATTATTGTTACTATTATTATTATTTTGTGTGTATGTGGACTTCAAACCGAGCTACCTCCCCGACCATTTTTCTGTTTTGAGACAAGGTCTCGCTACGCTGCCCAGGCTGGGCTCAGACTTGCAATCCTCCTGCCTCAGCCTCCCAGTGTGTTGGAACTACAGGCCTGGGGCACCCAATCCGGCTCCTTCTGGATCTTGTGCTGTTTTCAGTTGACAGTTCTTTACTCACACGGCCTTTTCCGCCTCCCAGCGGGAGCATCTGATGTCTCTGTCCTACTCACCTCTCCAAACCCTCAGGTTCTACACCACTACTACATCGCACTCACAGCCCAGGAGGCCTCTGGGTCACCCAAGACCATCAACTGTCACCCTGCTCAGTGCACTAGGCCAGCCATACCACGCTGCCAGTGGGGACTTGGCATCAGGGAGCAGCCCCGCCTCAGAACCTCTCCCAAGCCCGCCTCCCAGGCCCCGCCGGCACCCATGCCATGCAGGTCCGACTCCTCCGCAGGAGACAGACATTGGGCTGTGGGATCTGGGTGGGGGAGGTGTGCAGAGAGAGCATCCAATGACCACCAGTGAGGGACAGGGTGGCAGAAGTGGCCACAGGGAAAAGCTGAACTGAGATGAAGCAGTGAAGGACAGCAGAGGGCCGCGCTGCACCCAGGGGAGCGCTGAAACCGGCTGGCCCTTCGTGGATGGGGGCGGCAGGAAGGACATCAGTCAGCCAAGGGCGGTCCTTGGCGAGAGAGGCAGCCAGGAGCGGCCCCCGCTGCCTGGGCAGCTGGGTGAAAGTGCTCCTAGACCCCAGGGCGGGGGGCGGCTGCACCCCGCATCCACGGCATCCCGTCCCTTGGACTTGAGGGTGAGTGGTGACCCTCAAATGGTCAACTTGCCATCCAGAGAGGACATACTGCTGTTGATCAGAAGAAGGGTGCCGGGAGGAGAAACCAGTATGGACAAGATGATGCGTCCATCTGGGTCCAGGGCTACAGGCCTCTAATCCCAGCACTCTAGGAGGCCGAGGCAGGAGGATTCCGAATTTAAGCCCAATTTGGGTAAATTAGTAGCTCAGCAGGACTCTGCTTCAAAATAAAAATAAAAAATAAATGAGCTAGAGGGCTGGAGGAATGGCCCAGTAGTTAAATGCTGGCCTAGCAAGTGCTAAGTCAAGCGCGCAGCACCTGAGTTCAGTTCCCCAGAACCATATTAGCCGGGCATGGTGGCGCATGCCTGTCATCCCAGCACTCAGGAGGCTGAGACAGGAGGATTGCCGTGAGTCCAAGGCCAGCCTGGGCTCCATAGTGAGTTCAGGACCAGCTTGGGCTGCAGAGTGAGACCCTGTCTCCACAAAAAAAAAAGAAAAAAAGAAAAAAAGAAAGGGATGGAGCTCAGTGTGAAAGCTCTGGGCTCAACGCCCAGACCAAAAAAAAAAAAAAAAAAAAAAAAAAAGTCCACTTTGCCTTGTGGTTGTTGAATCAGGAAGAAACCAGGAGACAGTGCCCAGTGACTTGGGATTTTTGGCAGTGAATTGGGTGAGGGGCCTGGTCAAATGAGCAGCGCTGGTCATGCCGGGGCAGCAGGTTTGCTGCATGTGCCTTTCCTTACCCCAAAACACGGTCTCACCAGGTCGACTGTGGCTCATCCTTGTCACTGGAGTAAGAGTGACGGGTAACTCGTGCCGGCAATCCCAGCACTCAGGAGGCCGAGGCAGGAGGATTGCTGTGAGTGTGTTTGAGGGCAGCCTAGGCTACACAGTGAGTTCAGGATCAACCTGGGCAAATTAGTGAGACCTTGTCTCCAAAATAAATAAATTAATAAAAAGTGGCTAAGGGTCGGCTGGCCTCAGTCTTGCTCCTGAATGGCCTTGGGCAAGACCAGTGGCTCTGCCAGGGCATCAGTGCAAGGTGTAGTGAGCAAGAAGAGTCTATTTCTTCCCTTCTTACTTTATTTTTTATAATTTTTGAGTCAGGATCTCACTCTGTAGCCCAGGCTGATCCTGAACTCACTCTGTAGCCCAGGCAATCCTCCTGTCTCAGCCTCCTGAGTCCTGGGATTACAAGCATGTACCACCACGCCCAGCCTTTTCCCAGCCCATTTTTACGTTTGATTTTTGAGACAAATTCTTGCTATGTTGTCCAGGCTGGGCTCAAACTTGCAATGCTCCTGACTCAATGTTCCCAGGGTTTAGGATTACATTCCTATACCACAGGCCCTGCCAGAAGATCCTTTTAACTCTAAAAGCGCTTGAGTCTTGAGTGACCCTTGGCTGGAGCCTAGGGGGTTGCGCCTCTCCACCCAGACAGAAGATAATGTGGGATGCCCCCAAGCTGTTCCCCTGTCACTCCGCCTTCTCAGCTGTCCCCAGACATTTGCTCCTGGGTGGGAGGAGCTCTTCCGGCCGGCCTGGACTTGCCCACGGAGAGGAGGCCATAGCTCCCCTAGGGGGCAGTGTGGGCCCCGCGAGGAATCGGGAGAGAGGGGCCTGCTTTCCCCAGATCAGGATCAGCAGGCTCAGCTGCCAGCTCTGCTGCCTCCAGATTAGGGTCTACCAACCCCACCCCCGACAGCTACGGGTGTGGCAGGCATGGCCCGGCTGTTAAAACGCTTGTTTGGCATTCACAAGGCCATCAGTTCCATTCTCCAGTAGGCATAGTGGCTCCCAAGTGCTGGGGTCACACGCACCAGTCATCCCAGCATCAGGGAGACTGAGGCAAGAGGCTCTGAGTTCCAGGCCAGCCTGAACCACAGAGTGAGACCCTGTGATTCTAGCATCGTGAGAGGCTGAGGCAGGATGAACTGAAGTTCAAATCCAGGCTGGGCTACCTAGTGTCTTAAAGAGACTGGTGACTTAGTGAGACCCTGTTTCAAAAATTAAAATCAAACAATGAACTGGGAGGTAGCATAGTGCACAGGTCCTGGGTTCCATCCCCAGCACTGCAACAAAATAAAAAGACACTGCAAGCTGCAGGAAAACTTGTACCCAGATACAGCTCCACGCAGGGACACCTGGCAGGGTCCAGAGATTGAACAGGCAGAAGAGGACCCGGGAGTGCTGTCCCCCTGCCTGGCTGCGTGTGTATGGAGGGACTGACCGAAGGGGGAGGCAGTAATCTCTCACTGCTGAGCGCAGCTGCGCACCAGGCACCAGAGCAGCCACACTCAGGAGACAGGGGCGAGGGGCAGCATGGGGTAGGCAGGGCTCCATGGGGTAGGCAGGGCTCTGGCCTCCCTCCTGGCGGGTCCCTGCCAATCTGCGGAAAGCACTTCGCTGAGTACCCTGCAAGAAGTTCCGGCTCGCTAAGTGGTAGCTATTATTAGCCATTTTGACAAGAAGCCTCGGAATAAATACGCCATTTCTTCCTGGAGTGCCAATTTTACTCAAAGATTAGAGAGGGAAGGATGCTGTTTTCCATATTAAAGCAACAAACAGCGAGCATTAGCTGGAGTGGAAGGTGTGGAGGTGTGACATCAGCAGGGATCCAGCCCCAGGGACTCCTGGACCCTGGACTCCTCCTCCTGCAGCAGCCAGGAGCACAGAAAGAACGTCACTGGAGATGTGGCCCTGGGAGCCCTCGCTACCTGCCACCCTAGGCCCTGGACTCCGTAGGTCCTGTGTTGGTCAAATGGGTTAATAATGGCCGTGTATGGAATGATGCCAGCAAACAAGATATCTAAGTAAAAGAGCCGGGCACACACTATAATATGTGCTTAATAAAGGTAAGGTTATCCAGGCCCGATGGCACAGGTCGGCAATTCCGGCACTCGAGGAGGCTGAGGCAAGATGAGCTCAAGTTCCAGCACAGCCTGGGCAGTTTCACAGCTTAGCAAGACCCTGTTTCAACATGTAAAAGAAAAAAAGAAAAACAAGTTGGAGATGTGGTGCAGTGCAAAGGCCCTGAGCTCAATCCTCAGCAGCAAACACACACACACACACACACACACACACACACACACACACACACACACACACACACACATTAGGCTATCAGAGCCGAGGAAACAGGGCTGGGAGGAGGGGCGGCAGAGCAGAAGCTACTAATATATCTGAACTTCGTGGGGGTAAGGAGCAGAGACTGAGTCCTTACAGCCACATTTGCGGTGGTCAGGGATGGAAAGACCAGGAGCTGAGAACACAGCTTTCCTATTTTATTTTATTTTTCTTTTGAAGTACTGAGGATCCAACCCAGGGCTTCACCTTAAGCTACATCCCCAGACTATATTTCAGCTTTTTATTTTGAAACAGGGTCTTACTAAGTCACTAAATTGTTCTCTCTAGGCTCCCACTTGCAATTCTCCTGCGTCAGCTTCCAGGAGTCTTGGGAAGACAGGTCCATAATCCCAGTTTTCCTATTTTTAATTAATTAATTAATGATAGTAGGGATCAAGCCCAGGGTCTTCACACTGAACTACATCCCACACTACATTAAATTCTTTTTGATTTAGAGACAGGGTCTCTCGAAGTCACTAAGTTGCTCAAACTTGTGATCCTCCTGCCTCAGCCTCCCAAAGTCCTGGAATTACAGGCCTGCACCACTGGGCCAACTGAACTTTCCTTTAAATCGTATTCCAATCCTCCTTTAGATTTTAGCCCCAGGGTTTGTTTTTTCCCCCACTTTACTGATATGTATAAGTTCAAAATTTAAAGCTTACATTGATCTTGAGCATTTTATGCACATACATAACATGGCAAAGTTACAGATCCTTCCCTCTCTTATTTCGTCCCTTTCCCACCTTCTCCCCAAGTTCCCATTATTTCCCATATTAAGTTCCATTAAATAAGTGTGATCTGGGTTTCTCATAACAGAGAAACCATTCGATATTTCACCTTCTGCTTCAGACTCACTTCACTAAACACGATGGTCTCAAGTTGCCTCCATTTGCCTACAAAAGCCTCCAACCTGTCTGTCTTTATAGAGGAGTAGTATTCCATTGTGTATAAATACCACAGTTTGTGTATTCATTGGTCCATTGATGGGTATTTTGCTTTCTTTCACATTTTAGCTACTGTTAGTTGTCCTGCTATGAACCTGGATATGCATGTGTTTTTGTTATGTGTTGTTTTTAGCTCTTTTGGGGAATATTCCCAGAAGTATCACTGGATCGAAGGGCATATTTACTTCCAGTCTTTTGAAAGTCTTCCATACTGCTTTCTATAGAGGTTGTACCAGTTTACATTCCCACCAGCAGTGCAGCAGGGTTAGCCCTAGTTTTTTTTTCTCCCTATTTCATGGATTTTCCAAGATTTGGGTCCGCTGACAACCTGCCTGAGCCCAGGGTCATGTCAGGGCGCTGTACGTCACTGGTCTGGGGCATCTTATGTGCCGAGTCTCCCGTCTGTGCTTTTTGCATGTTCTTTAAAATTTTTTAATGTGTGTAGGTCTAAATCCCTAGCAACCTGTCAATTACCCAAAGAATAGGGTTCTACTTTTTGAAGAACCTAAATCCTGTGACCTTTAGCCACTGACATCATGGATTATCTTATAGAAAAAGGAAAATGTTTTCAACTGAGAAAAGTTAGGGCCAGAGCTTTCCTGCTCATAATTTCTTTGTAACAGCTCATTCCGAATCCTTCCTCTGTGACTGTATCTAAAGCTTTTGGAATTTACTAGGTGACACATTTAATTAGCAGAATGGCTATTTATATTTCAAAATGACAATATGGAGCAGACCACAAGTTTAACTGAGTAATTATTCTGCCAGCCTGGGATTTAGTCTAAGCAGAGGGTTTTGAAGTATTACAATAATGTTGAAACTACGGGCCAGGACAGTTCTTCATTTAATCCTGCCAGTGACACATGATACACGTACTGCTATTATTAATTGTTTTTTTTTTTTTTTGAGACAGGGTCTCACTCTGTAGTCTAGGCTGGTCCTGAACTCACTGTGTAGCCCAGGCCAGCCTTGAACTCACAACAATCCTGCTTCAGCCTCCTGAGTGCTGAGATTACAGGCATGTGCCACTTTGCCCAGTTCATGTGATGCTGGAGAATCAAACTCATGGCCTTAAGCTTGCTAGGCAAGCACTTTAACCTCTGAGCTATTTCTCCAGCCCCTCAATCCTACTTGATAGATGAGGAAATTAAGGCTAAAACCTTATCTCTTTGCCTACCTGTATTGGTTAGTAAGTAGCAGTGCCAAAAAATAGAATTTTTACCTGTTTCTCTCTCTGTCTCTGTTTCTCTTTTGTACTAAGGATGGAACTCACGAGCTTCACAATGATCTACATCATCCCCAGACCTTTAGAGATTTTTTTAAAAGACAAGTTCTAAGTTGCTAAATTGCCCAGGCTGTGCTCACACTCTCAATCCTCTTGCCTCAGACTTCCAGGGTGCCTGGATTACAGGTGTGAGCCACTACACTCAGGCATAGCTCTCAATCTTGCAACCTCCCTCTTTTCATGAATAAGAGACGTCACGCTTTATTCTTTGTTCTTTTTGAGACAGGTTCTCACTCTGTAGTCCAGCCTAGTCCTGAGCTCGCTGTGTAGCCCAGGCTGGCCTCAAACTCATGGTAATTCTCTCACCTCAGCCTCCCTAGTGTTGGAGTTACAGGTGTGTGCCGCCACTCCTGGCTCTCACACAATTTTGAACTCATCTACATGGCCTTAAAGCTAAATCACTGGGGCCACTGTTACTGCTTTTCTTTCTTACATTTGTTCGGGCCTATTTCCCCAACTCTGGGATCAATCACTATGGGGTTATGCCCTTCTGACCTGTCAATTACTCAATTGCATGGAATCCTTAATACAATGCTCTTTATGTAGCTATATATATTAATGTACATAACTACTTATTATAGCATTGCTTACAAGCTGCCTTGGAGTTGGTTTTTAAGGTATTTAATGTCTATTTTGTCTCCCCAACTAGACTGCAAACATCTAGAGGACAGAGAAAACATCTTTCTCCTTCTAGGACCAGCCTGGACACCAAGGGAGCTCATTAAAAGCTGTTGACAACCTCTCACACTCCTCTTCCCCACTTCCACCACTCCCTTTTTCCTAGATGACAGCTCCACTTCCTCCCCTGTCCCTGCCCTTCCTTCTTCTCCTCTTAAGTCCCACTGGTGTTTGGTTTTATTGGTATATGTTTGTGACACATTATATTAATAATGATATTAATTTTGGGGAATTGCTCCATATATATACTGCATCTTAATCATTTTTCTTCCCTTCCTGCCTTCTCATCTTCCCCATCTCCCAGCCCCAGAATTCCCATTGCCACAAGTCTACTTTCTTATTTCATATCATCAATCATTCATTTATTTTCCTTTTTATGTTATATATTGGGCTTATCTCATAAGCGAAACCACGCGATATTTAGCCTCCTGTGTTTAGCGCTGTGGTCTCAGAGTGCGTCCATTTTCCTACAGAAGACTCAGATGCACCCTTTTTGATGGTGGAGTAGGACTTTTCTTCCCTGGGGCCTCTCCCCTCACTCCTAGAGTCCGTCCTCCCCTGTCGCCCCCGCCCCGCTGCATCTTCAGCGTCCCCTAGCGACGAGGCGGCGGCTCCTAGCAACCGCATCCCGGTGCCCTGACGACGGCGGCACGTAGGCTTACGTCAGCGCGCCGAGGCCCCGCCCCCGCGCCGCTGGCCCCGCCTCCCCGCGTCTCGTCTGCCGCCGCCGCCCGAGTCTCGCGCAGAGCAGTTATGGCGGATTCCGCCGCAGCCCCCGCGCCCGCCCAGGCCCCGGCCCCGGCTCTCGAGGCGGCCCCGGCCCCGGCCGCCACCTCCGCCCCGGCGCCGGCGCCCGCTGACGCCCCCGACGCGGCCTCCGGGCCGTCCTCCGACTCGGGCCCCGAGGCCGGCTCACAGCGCCTGCTGTTCTCGCACGACCTGGTGTCCGGTCGTTACCGCGGCTCGGTGCACTTCGGGCTGGTGCGCCTCATCCACGGCGAGGACTCGGACTCGGAGGGCGAGGAGGAGGGCCGCGGCAGCTCGGGCTGCTCCGAGGCCGGGGGCGCGGGCCACGAGGAGGGCCGGGCCAGCCCGCTGCGCCGCGGCTACGTGCGCGTCCAGTGGTACCCGGAGGGCGTCAAGCAGCACGTGAAGGAGACCAAGGTGCGGCGGGAGCGGGCGGGCGGGAGGAGGCCGGGCCCGCAGTGCTGTCACTGCAGTGGCCGAGGCGCGGAGGACGGCCCCCGCGGAGGTGCTCCGTGCGCAGTCATCGCGCCAAGCCTGGGCACACGCGCCGCCCGCCCGCCCGCCGGCCTGGGCCCGGGCCCTGGGCGTCCCGGCTCGAGGGGGATGGGACTTGCGAGCCCGCGGCGCCGCGGTGGCAGACGGGGACTGACGCCCGAGGGGGACCTCCTCAGGACGCCGAGGCGCGTTCGCGTCACACCAGTGCGGCGTTCTCGCTGACCCCCAGGAGCCCGGGTGCTGCTGCATTGTGCATCCGGAAGGAGGCCGTGCCGGGCTGGCGCGGGGGCCGCGGGAGGGGGCGGGTGCTCCAAAACAAACGTGGAGGTGAAAAGCCGAGCGCTGCAGAAGTTCACTAGATGCCGGGATGCCCGCCTGGCGGGGGTGCCACCCAGTCTCTTTTTGTTTTACCTTGCAGCCTCATGGTAATTGCTGCGGGGAACTTTGTGAGTAAAAAATCATTAACACTCGGAGCCATGATATTAATAGTACTGGGGAGATTGTGACAGCTGCGGCTGGACTGATGGCTCCTGAGTGCATTTGGACCTCGGGAAAAAACCCTCTAGAGGAGGAGAGTGACCAGTTGGGAAACCTGCGCAGATGGGGGCCAGGGTTCTGCACCTGAAGCAGTTAGGAGCCAGTGTCAGGCTCTCCTGGTATTTGGGAAGAGGCTGGTGAATGTCGCAGTTTTACACAACAAAGAGGTTTATCATCATCGACCTGAAACCTTGGATCAAGGTTGTTGGGTGTGAATCCGTGTCAGTGATTTCAAATCCGTGTCAGTGGTTTCACACACTTGCCCTACCTCTGTATCACACTTCTTCGCCTCCTGCCCCTCCACGGTAAGAAAACATCTGCAAGCACAGATGCAGCCTGCAGTGTATTTAGGGCCTTGGGAGGTGGAGAGGCCTGATGTGAGGGAAGAAGATGCTTTAGGAGTTCGCCTGGGTTTCTCACACGAGGAGACCAGTGTGACACAGGAATAGGGCCCTTGGACCTCACCCAGGGGGTCTGTGAAGAAGGCCTGGGCAGGACTCCCAGGAGGAAGAGCCTGTGCTCCACTCCCTGGAGTTGAAGTCACTGCAGATCCCAGCAGGGTCTCTGGTCGGGGGCCCACAAAGCTGCGCACAGGACCGTTTCCCCTCAGGGAGAAGCAAAGCTAGGAAAGGCTTCAAGAGAACGATGAGTTCATTTGTGGAAGTATTTGGAAAATATTACATTTCCCAGTGCAATGCTTGTTGAAAATTACTGCCGGTATTGTGGCACTTGGAACGATGATTCCTGCTCCTTAATACTTTGCCCTGGGAGTTTTTTTTTTTTTTTTTTTTTTCTTTTGAGACAGGGTCTTGCTCTAAAGCCCATCCTGGTCCTGAACTCACTATGTAGCCTAGGCTGGCCTTAAGCACATGGAAATCTTCCTGCCTCAGCCTCCCAAGTGCTGGGATTACAGACATGCGCCACCACGCCCAGCTTATGTGATGCTGGGGAATCAACAACTCAAAGCCTTACTCATGCGAGGCTAGCACTTTAACTGCAGTGCCTTTCCTCCAGCCACTTCCGTTCCTCCAGCCACTTCCATGAGTTTTGTAAATGTTTTTCACCGCATATCTTTTTTTCTTTTGAGACAGGGTCTCTGTAGCCTAGGCCGGTCCTGAACTCACTGTGGACCCAGGCTGGCCTTGGACTCACAGCAATCCTCCTGCCTCAGCCTCCCGATTATTGGGATTACAGGCATTGGCTACCGTGCCCATCACTGCCCATCTTTTCTGGAGGTGACTTTTGAAATGCAGCTCATTGACTGTAATGTCCTGTGTCCTTTGCTCTGTGAGCTATGGTCTTCTCCTCAGGGACCTGGGACTCAGGGCAGAGCAGGCCTAGCTCACCCTGGGAGCTGCCACGTTTATCAGTTGTTCCTGTTCATCCTGACTCGGGTGGTGTTTAGTTACCACCCACCGGCCTCCCCCACAGTGCGCAGTCCTACTAAGTGACCTAGAGTACCTGCTTTGAAGTAGAAGATGGCTTTGAGCATCAGCATGGCAGATTGTGAAGCTGCTTCCCTGCAGCTTAGCGTTGAGCTTGTTGGAACCCGTTCCTCGGCTCTGTAGTTATGTGGCAAAAGCCAAGAGGCTTGGAAATTTCGAGGTGGTGGTGGAATATAGGCCCCAGTTGTGGGTGGCAGGTTCTAGTGCTTTCCTTAAGGACTTGACAGTAGGCTGGGTTGTGGGGGAGAGGTTAGTCTTAGGTAGCTGTCTGAGCATGAAATGTAGGTACATGTGACTCTGGTCAGCTGATGACCCCTGATTTGCTCTTGGCCATGGACAAGGATGGTAGGGTGGGGCCTGGCACCTGGCAGCACTGCCTTGGAGGAGAAATAAATGTACCTACTGGGAAGGTGACATGTGCCATAAGGAAAGACCCATGGACCAAGATGTAGTATTTAGATTCTGATTCCTACTCATTACTAGTCCACTTAAGAGATCTGAGAATCCACTTACTGCTAGAATAATGTTATGACAGATTTACGAAACTTTTTTTTTAAAGGGCAGTTTTAATAAGTTGAGAAACTTTTTGGGGGGCCTGGAGGAATGGCTCAGAATGGCTCAGTAGTCACCCGAGTTTGATTCCCCAGCACCACATAAACAGGGCATGGAGGTGCATGCCTGTAATCCCAGCACTCTGGAGGCTGAGACAGGAAGATTGCTTTGTGTCCAAGGCCAGCCTGGGCTCCACAGTGAGTTCAGGACCAGCCTGTGCTACAGAATGAGTCCCTGTCTCAAAGTTAAAAAAAAATTTGAGAAGCATTTTTTTTTAAGCTGCTACCTATTGGGATCTTTTAAATAGTGTCCATTTAAAGTGGAACATTTCTCAGGCCCTGGGGTATTAGTGTAGTTTGTAGTTTTCATGTTAAATTCTAAATTGGAGGCTTGGTATTTAGAGTGTTTGCCTAGCATGTGCAGGCTCTGGGCCTGAGTTCCCAGCATCCCATAAACAACTTAGCCACGCAGGCTAGAGAAGAGTACAGTAGGCAGAGCCCTTGCCTAGCAAGCAGAAGGCCCTGAGTTTAATTCCGCAGCACTATATAAGCCGGGTGTGACTCATACCTGTAATCCTAGCGCTTGGGAAGCTGAGGCAGGATTGCTGTTTAATTTGAGGCCAGTAGTGACTTTGGGACCAACCTGGGTTATAGAGTGTGACTCTGTCTCAAAAACAAACAAGTAAATAAACAAAAATGAGTGACGGCTTAGTGTTGGTCTCTGAACTGGAGATTGAACATTGGGCCTTCACGTGAGCAATAGCTCCTGCATTTTAAAAATTTTTGAGTATGGGTTTCACTAAGTCTCTAAGTTGCCCAGGTTGGACTTGCGCTTGTGATCCACTGTGCCACCAGCTCAGCTGTTCCTTCATTTGCGGTACTGGAGATTGAACCCAGAACCTTCACACTGCCCTACATCCCTACCCCTTTTTGTTGTTTATTTGAGGCAGAATCTCGCTAAGTTATTTGAACATGGGATCCTCTGGTCCCGGCCTCCCAGAGGGCCGAGATTGTAGGCTTGAGCCGCATACCCAAGTAGTCTTTGAATATTTCAGTCCACATATCTGCAGAGAAGTGAAGAGATGGTGTAGCAAGTGCTGCCTACCCCTTTCCTACCAGCTTCAGAAAAATGTGCAGTAGAATAAAGGCGGTGGTTTTATGAAGCTGTGCAATTTTTGGTTGTGTTCCTGGCCATTCGCCAGCATTGAGCTCCTTTAGGACTTAAGAGAAGCAAGTGAACCAGTAAGCTTGCTGTGGTAGACCCCTGGCATCTTAGCACTCTGGGAAACTGAGGCAGGAGGATCACAATTGGTCATTTTTGTTGTTTTGCTTTTTTTTTTTGAGAGGGGCTCCCTCTATAACCCAGGCTGGTCCTGAACTCACTGTGAAGCCCAGGCTGGCCTTGGACTCAGGGCAGTCTGCCTGTCTCAGCCTCCCGAGTGCTGGGATTACAGGCGTGTGCCACCATATCTGGCTTTACACTGTGCTGGAGAATTGAACTCAGGGTCTTGCACTGGCAAGGCATGTGCTTTAACCACTGTACCACTCCTCCAACTCCCAGTTGGTAATTTAATGACGTAGTGGCACACTGTCTCAGAATGAAAAGGGCAGGGATAATGGCCCAACGTGAAGCCTGTGAGCTCAGTCCCCAGTACTGGCAAACAAAACAAAACAGAAACAGATCCACCACAAAAACTGGCAAATGGCCAGTCCTTCTAGGCTCTCCTCGCCCCATCATCTTGACCACTACAGTCCCTTTGTCCCCCTGAAACTCCTCCCACGAGGCGGGGGTCTCCTCTCCTGCTGTCCCTCCCTGGTTGTCCTTTGGGTCTAATTTTGGCATAAAGCCAGATAGATGGTAGCAGCTGCTGCTGCCTTCTCCTCTTTCCTCTTCTTCTTTTTGCAGTACTAAGGATTAAAGCCAGGGCTTTGCACTGACCTCCACTGCCAGACCACTTTCTTTTATTTTTGTGACAGAATCTCACTAAGTTGCTAAGTTGCCCAAGCTGGGCTCAGACTTGCAGTTGTCCTGCCTCAGCCTCCCAGAGCGCTAGAATCACAGAACTGCACCCCCGGGGCCTTCTGTCGGCAGCTTCCTAAGCCTTCCCGAACACGGGCTAGACTTGGAGGGTCATTCTGGTCTTCTGCTTGGACTGAATAGGACCACTGTATTAGTTCAAGTTCCTCCTTTTTGGAGGTGGCCTGTTGGTGCCTTGGCTTTCCCGTCTTCTGTGCCTGGGCTTTCGCCTGCACCATTCAGGGTCTCCCTGGTGTGAGATGCAGTGTCTCTGAGGAGAGCCATCCGCGATGACCCTGCTTTGTGAGGCAGAGTGTGTGTGTATGTGTGTGTGTAGCATCCCTGATGACAGGTCCCCTGGGAATTGGTTCTCCAGGTTATTTTTGGCTTCTGCTC
This sequence comes from Ctenodactylus gundi, assembly GCA_004027205.1. NCBI lineage: Eukaryota > Metazoa > Chordata > Mammalia > Rodentia > Ctenodactylidae > Ctenodactylus > Ctenodactylus gundi. The sequence goes on from PVKB01001781.1 coordinate 285,449, forward strand.
AGGCCAGCATTTCCATGAAGAAAGCTATTTGGGTGTAGCACCAGAGCACGAGGAGCTTGCCTCGCCCATCAAGGTGCCAGGGCCATTAAAAGCCATTGTTCTCAGTGATGTAATAGGAAGAAGTTATATAAGGTTAACCAAGATGCGGGACCGAGTGCTTCTAAATTGCATTTTATTCAGATAGGATCACAGCTTGGAGACTCTGCCAGCTGTTCTGCAATTTTATTTTGTCTCTCGGTTTCCCCCTTCCACGACCTGGGCCTTGGTGCCGGGATGGTGCCTTGTCTGCTCACTGCCATGGCTCAAGGGCACTTTGACGAAGGAGGGCCGTGTGTTTTGCACTGCGATTGGAAGTCAAAACCCTTGGGTACTCGCCTGGCTGGCACCTGCTCAGAATGACCTTGGCCAAGTCCCTGCCTTGTTTTCTCTTGGCTGTGATACCTAGTTGTGTTTTTCTAGTCCCTGAAAAGGAGTAACTGGAAGCAAAGCCAGGTTATGCCCAGGGTGCCACTTAGCTATTAGCAAGGCGCCATCCTGGTGTGGATGTGGCAGAGGCAACCCTGTCCCTTTAGCACATCACTTCCCTGTGCCACAGGGTGATGCCACACCATGGAGGTGCACTAGGGTTTGTTTTCAGTCTGTTGGTGAGGGTGACCACATGGAGGGAGCCTCCTGGTGACCAGTCTTCTCTAGGCCAGCCTCCTGTGGGTCAGCCTCCAGGTCAGCATCATGTGCCGGGACTCTGAGTGACTGCAGGTCTGTTCCTCACACAGCCCTCACTACTGAGGGCCTGTTACTAGTCCTGTAGTTTGGAGAGGAAGACTGAGGAACAGAGAGGTTAAATAACTTGCCCAGCTTTGTGGAAGAACCTGACAAGTGGAAATCATTGTCACTCATTGTCAGATGCAGGATTCGGTGCTCCTTGCCGAGCCTGGCTGAGCACCCTGACCAAACAGGGTCGTGAGCTGTGGCTGCCGGGATCAGCCAGTCTTCAGCACTGGTGCTGCCAGGGAGCCCTGGTAGGGTGGGAGGTGACTGCAGGGCAGGCAGGAGGGGGAGGGCCGCTCCAGAGCCAGGTCCCTGACCTCTTGGGCACTTCCAGCATAAGAGGCCGGGGCTCATGTTAACTGGGAGGACCTCTGGGTGCCCCAGAATGGGGACTGAAAGCGGCTCTGTGGTGTGATTGTTGCCAGCCTGGGTTTCAGTCCTGCCTTCCCCTCCTGGAGCAAAGACGGGAGTGCGCACACTCCAGTGCCGCATGCCCTGTCATCTTCCAAGTAGTCAGCCTCAGGCGTGCCACCTTGACCTCCTGTCCCTCTCCATCCTCCTGCCGGGAGTGCTGAGTCAGGAGACCCGGTCGGGCGGGATTCCTTGGAGAGAGGCTGAGCCTGCCCTGCTCCCAGCTCCACCCCCTTCTGTTGCCTGTGTGCCCTGGGCTTTTGCTTGGGACATTGGAGGGCTTTTCCTGCCTTCCCCATCCTCGCTGTGCTGTTAGGTTACATTTCTCTTTCAATCAAAATGAAATTTCTTTCTTTGTACCTGCCCCCTTTTCTGTTTTACCTACTGTTGGGCCTCACAGAATCCACTGGAACTTGTTTGGGGCCAGTACTTTTAAAAAGGGGTGCAGTTCTCATGTGTAATACAAATGGCCATTACAGCAGCACTGGGCACATGATCAGTGTCAGCTGCCCCTGGGTCCCCTTGAAGCTGGAGTCAGGGCAGTTTCTGTGGGTTTTCGCCCAAGGGTGTGATTCGAGCCCCTCTTCTGAATAGAAGCTTTGAGTGTTTCGCTGCTCTGTGCTCAGCCTGCGTCTAGGTGAGGGTGAGGGCTGCAAACGTAATGAAGATAATTGGTAATCAAAAAGAAATGTTCCAGGCATACTGGTGCTTGCCTGTAATCCCATTACCCTGGGAGGCTGAGGCAGGAGAGATGCAAGTTTGAGCCCAGCCTGGGCAATTTAGCAATTGATCAAATCTTGTCTCAATTTAAAAAACCCCACAGTAATAGAATAAGAAAAGGGCTGAGCTGTAGCTTACTGGGAGGGTCCTGAGTTCAGTTCTCACTGGTGCCAGAGAGTGCCAGCGAGCGAAAGATGGAGAGAGCAGCGACATTCCCCAAATGTTGTTACTTATCTTGCCTGGTAGGATTATTTTTCCCAAGGTGCTGAAGATTGACCCAAGGGACTTCACATCGAGCCACATTCCCAGCCCTAACCCTACTCCCCCCGCCCTTTTTTTGAGATGAGATCTTGTTAAGTTGCCTAGACCTGGCTCCAACTTTCTGCCCTACTGCGCCAGCCTTCCAGAGTGCTGAGATGATAGGTGTGAGCCACTGTACCTGCCAGGATGTTGGTTTTTAAATGTACCTCTTTCCTGAGGCTCCACGTGTGCGGGCGGCCACTGCTGGGTCCTTGGGAGGTCTAAGCTGCAGCGCCCATGTTGCAGCTCGCTGAGCGAGAGGACCGTTCTGAATGGCTGTGTTCTGATATCTCAGCCAGCCTCTGGGGTCTATTAGGAGCCCCCCGACACATGTGCGGTCACAGACAGGGAAGAGCAAAGTGCTTACTGGAAGTTTTTTTGTTATCTCAGACTAAAATTGAATCTTGTTAATGGATAATTCTTTGCACTTACCTACTTAAGAATTATTTGCCCCTCAGCCTAGCTTGACTTTGTTGAGTGGAGGCTGAGTCCCTAGTGTCCGGTTCTCAGAGGCCCCTACACACAGGTGTGCTGTGTTCCTGGAAAGCAGGCCTGTGCATGTTAGTTCTCTCTGATTCAAATATTGTGGGCAGGGCTAGGACTGTAATTCATCTCTTAAAGTGCTTGCTTGGCATGCACAAGGCCCTGAGTTTGATTCCTCCCACTTCCTGCAGCGCTAGCCCTTGGGAGGCAGAGGCAGGAGGAGTCCCTTGAGTTGGAGGCCAGCTTGGGCTACAACAGAACATTGTGGGCAAATGGTACGTTACTCAGAAGCATGCAGTTGGCAGTGAGTGTTGGAATGAATGTTCTTTTTTGGGTAAAATCTGTTTTGGCTGGGGGATTTTCAGTTTGTTTGCTTTTTTCCCCCCTCATTTGTGGTTCCGGGGCTGGAACTCAGGGCCTTTGCACTGAACTATGTCTCGAGCCCTTTATTTTTGAGATGAGCTCTCATTAAGTTTCTAAGTTGTCCAGGCTGGGCTTGATCTTGCCGTCCTCCTGCCTCAGCCTCCTGGAGTGCTGGGGTTGAAGGCCTGCACCGCAATGCCCAGCTGGTTTGCCTGCACGGGAGACTGCAGCAGCGTTTGCTGCCTGCGGCTGAGTGGAGGGAATGAGACGTTGCCTAGTCACTTGTGGTTCAGACTCGTAGCGTCACTCTATCTGGGAAGGAGTCGGATACTGAGTCATGCCTGGGAGGAAGAAACAGCCAGCCCGGCTCCCCAGCAGAGAGATGCCTTCTGGAGTCACTCAGAGAGAAGCCTCCTTTGCACCCTGCAGGTGGGAGGCCACCTGCCAGGCCCCCTACTATGCAGGTGGGGTAGCCCCAGATGTGGCCTGTGCAGTGCTGGGAGCAGCCTCTGTCTGTCTGCTTCTCTTCAGTCACTTAAGGGATGTTGAGGGCCCTGAGGTTGATGTCATCGGCCTGTAGCCGAGGATGAAAGCGCCTCTCCCTGCACTGTGCTGTGGAGATGGTGTCTGCCTCCACTGCTTGCGACCCGTTCCCTCCTTCGTGCCTTCCTGGCCTCGCGATCCGGGTGTGATAGTGCTGCTGGACGCCACTGCATTTGCTGACGCCATCGCGGTCCTTGCCCTTCTTGGACCTGTCAGCCGTACTGAATGTGGCCGTACCCTCACTGACAACTTCTGTCCTCGGTTCCATGGTACCTTAGGGTCCCACAGTTAATTTTCCCTCTCTTCGGTGCTGGGGGTTGAGCTCAGGCCTGCTCACATACTAGCAGCCACATGGAGCTGCATCGCCAGAACTGTTCATTTGGCTTTCATTTGGGACAGGGGGTTCTTGTGCTGCTCAGGATAACCTCACACTTGCTCTGTAACCCAGGCAGGCCTCAAATTTGTAATTCTCCTGCCTCAGCCTCCTGAGTGCTGGGATTCTAGGTGAGCCTCACCTCTCCTGGCTTCTCAAATTTTTAATGCTTGTTTTTGTGGTACTGGGGATTAAACCCAGGGCCTCTCTACCACTCACCTTACACCCATAGCCCTTTTTTTTTTAATTTTGAGACTAGTTCTGGTTAAGTTGCCATGCCCAGCTAAGTTTTCTTTTTCTTTTTCTTTTTCTTTTCTTTTTTTTTTTGAGATGATATCTCTGTAGTCCAGGCTGGCTTTGAACTCACAATAGTCCTCTTGCCTCAGCCTCCGGAGTGCTGGGATACAGGCAGGTGCTACCACAAGCAGCTTTTTTTTTTTGTGGCTTTTGCATATTTTCTGTTCCTCAGATGTGAGACTCCAGCATCTGTCTTTTCGCTTCCCACTCTGTTCTCTGCGTGCATCTGATACCTGCGTTCAGGTGACTTCTGCGCCTGTGTCCCATCCCTAGTGGCCAGTCCCTGCTTGGGAGTCCCATCCTGCCGTTCACCATGTCACAAAAATGGGGTGATGTGACTGTCCTTCCTCGCTGGCCTGTGGGTTTTCTTTTTGTTTTGTTTTGTTTTTTGGTAGTAGGTATCAAGCTCAGGACTTTCATACTAAGCTACACCCCCAGCCCACTTTTTAATTTTTGATTTTGAGATTGTGTCTCACTGAGTCACCAAGTTGCTCAGGCTGGCTTCAGAATGGTTGGTGATCTTCCTGCCTCAGCCTCCCAGAGTGCTGAGAGTACAGACCTGGGCCACGGGGCCCAGCTAAGCTTGCTGAATTAAAAAATAAACTCCCCAGCTTTTTCATTTGAAAAAAATTCAAACATACAGAAAAGTTGAGACTAGGCCTCTGCTTACTAGTTGCCAAGTGTCATGAGTCAGCAGCTGTTGACACCCTGCCATATGGCCTTATCTGTGTACATGTTTGTAAATATGTCTCCTCCTGAGCCTTGGCTAAGTGAAGAGGCATCAACCCGCAGTGTGTAAACTTGGCACCTTATAAAACTCAGGCCATTTGGGACATGCCCTTCTCCTGCTACCTGTTTGTTACCAATTCTTTCTATGAAATGAGTCTTGCGTACTGTGCCTGTGTTTCCTTTCTTCAACCCTGGAACCTCAAGGACCATAGACGGCCAGTCCTAAAGCATGTATATGCATGTGGAAGCGCTTCGGAGACATTTTGAGTAACATCCCGAGCGGTCGACCTACTCTGTCCTGCTTTCCTAGGAGGTATTCTTTCTCTTTCTGTCTTTTTCTCTTTCTTTTCTTTTAACAGGATCTTACTCTAGTCTCAACAGGTCCTGAACCCACTATGTAGCCCATGCTGGCCCTGAACTCAAGGAAGGTAATTCTTTTGCCTCATCCTCCCAAGTTCTGGGATCGCAAGTACGCTCCATCACACTCAGTTTACGCGGTGCTGAGGAATGGAACCCAGAGCCTTGTGTTTGCTAAGCAAGTACTTTTAACTGCTGAGCTGCTCCCCTAGCCCCCCAGGAGGTATTCCTGAGAAGGTGTCCTTTGGTCCCTTCCAGACTTCCGAGGCCCCTTGCCAGCCACCTCCTCCGCAGCCACACCCCTCTCCACCCCTGTGCTGGTAGGTTGGCTGAGTCATGTACTGCCCCAGCTGGACGCTGTGAAACCCAACTCCAGGGCTGCGCATACGGGCATCCTAATATTAGGAAGAGCAGATGAATCAAAATGCACCATATCAGAGCTCATCGCTTTAGCCCCTCCCTTCCTGAGGCTCCTGCAGTTTGTGCCAAGGGCCAGGACAAGCCTGCTGGGGCTAGGAACGTGCTGCGTCTGGGGGTTAAGCACCAGCAGATACGGAGCCGCTGCCTTGGCCCCAGGGTGATGGTTAGTCTGGATTGCCAGCTTGTTGGCTTTTGAGAGGACTGAAGATTGGTAAAGCACACTTCTGGGTGCATCAGGGTGGGTCTTCAGGAGGTGACGTTGCGGACTGTGTCTGGTCCCTGGCCCATCTCTGGCTCTTCCCTGTGTTCTGCTCCCTGGCTGCCTTGAGGCAAGCGTCTGTCCTCGGAGCTAGCTGGCCAGGGACTAAAGCCATGAGGCAAAGCAGACCCCTCTTCCTTAAGGTGTGTGAGTCAGACAGTTTGTCCCAGCAGTGGGGAGCTGCCAGCATACAGATCTAGATGGAAGCGTCCACTTTCTTGGTCTCTCAGCTTAGCAGGGGAGGAAATATTGTGGGAGGTATCTCTGTCATCCCCTAGAGAGCACCTGTGTCACACATTTGTGTTTCCTGAGTGGTGGTCAGCACCTGGTGCTCACCTCAGGAGTGTGGTGGGAAAAAATGCCAACCATCTACAGGTGAATCAGAATAGCACCTGGGGGCTCCATGCTGTGCTGGCCCCTGCTTGAAGCTGAGTGTGGTGGTGCACTCTGTGAGGCGGAGGCAGGATGATTCCAAGTTCCTCCATTAGGCAGTTTAGAGACTTGGTGAGACCCTATCTCAACATAAAAATGAAATAAAAGGGTTACAGATACTTACTCATTGCTGGGACAAAATGCCTGACATCCACAATTTAAGGGAGGAAAGGTTTATTTAGCTCATATTTCAGAAGGGCTCACACAGTCCATTCATAGGCAGCCAGCAACAGCGGAGGCACATGGCACTGAGGCTGGAGAACTCCTCATGCCCCTGCAGACGGCAGCCAAGTAAGTTCCCGTACTCAGATGAGGCCGGAGCTCTTCCAGGAAGAAGCTCTAACAATGCTTCTTCTTCCTTTATTCAGTTCAAGTTACACTCAGAGTGGGTGCTCCTTCCTCACTTTCTGGCACACAAGTCAACAACCTAAAAGCTGTGCCCTGGGCACCTGCCCTGAGTTTTAACAAATTGACACAGTCCCCCACTTCAGAGCCCAAGCATCCACCCCTTCCATCCAGGCCCTCCCAACCGACAGCACAGGGTTTCACAGTTATCCCACCTCACCAAATATACAAGGCTTGTGGGGGATGTTCCAGGTCCAAGCCATAGCAGACCCTATCTCAGGGAAAAAAAGGGGGGGGGGGGTTGGGGATGTAGCTCAGTGTCAAAGCTCAGAGTTCAGCCCCCATTACTTGAAAAGGGCCCTGCATGGGACAGATGGTAGAAAGCAGCCTGGAGATGCGGTGGTTATACCAGGCCTGTCACTTTGAAGAAACTTGGGGCCATGTGTTAAAAAGGGATATGACTGGGGTTGGGGCATAGGTCAGTACTTAAAGCACTTGCCTAGCATGTGAAAGGCTCTGGGTTTTTTGATTCCCCAACACCATGTAAAAATTAGCCTGGTGTGGTGGTACACATCTATAATCCCAGCACTTGGAAGGCTGTGGCAGAAAGATAGCCGTAAGTTGGAGGCCAGCCTGGGCTGCATAGTGAGTTCAGGACCAGCCTGGACTAGAGTGAGACCTACTTTCAAAAAAAAAGATGCACACTCCATTTGTCGGGGTATTAGGGGGGAGGAAGGGAGGGAAGCATGAGTAGATGCCATCTAGAACAACTGTCTGCAGGATTTTTTTTTTTTTTTTTTTTTTGAGACAGGGTCTCACTCTGTGTAGTCCAGGCTGATCCTAAACTCACTGTGGAGTCTAGGCCAGCCTGGGACTCAGCAGTCCTCTCCTGCCTCAGCCTCCCGAGTGCTGGGATTACAAGTGAGCACCACCACGCCCAGCTTTATGTGGCACCGGAGTCAGCCCAGGGTCTTGTGCTTGCCAGGCAAACCCATAGTTCCATTTCTCCAGGCCCAGTCTCCAGCTTTTTGACACCAGGCACTGGTTTAGTTGAAGACCAGTCTCCCAAGGAGTGGGGGCAGCAGGTGATTGGAGGATGACTTTAAAATGGAAGCAGCGGCCAGAGAGGGGCGGGGAGTGCAGCTCGCCTTCTGCCACTCCGTAGGGGCATCAGGACCTGAGATAGGAGCACGCTGTAGGAGGCTCAGCTTCATTCACTCCTCCTCAGTTCAGGCTCAGCCATCCCAGCAGCCTTCCCTCCCAGGCCTGATAAGGCTTTGGAACCCATGATACAGACTGTCTCGGGCCGAGGATCCCTGCACGTGGGGCACCTTGAATGCAGGATATCCGATCCACCTCAGCTGGCGCCGGAAACCGCATGTCTGAAAGCTGCGATGAGCAGGGTGTCTGCTGTCCCCGGAACTGCCCTCCGAATTACCCCGTGTAATAATAGGTAGGTCCTTCTGAACCACGCTGGGTGGCAGTAGGTGTAGCTGTCTTTCCCCCTCAAGTTTCAGTATGTGATTGATTTGAGGTTTTGGTCCCCCCTCTGCTTGTTTTTCTAGGGCCATTGTTAATGAACCAAAACTTGTCAAAACTGTCACGGAGGAACAGGAAATGGATTTGGTGGCCCTAATAATCGGACTGCGCTTTTTTGCTTCCTCCACCCCTCCCTGTGGCTTGCAGATGGTTCTTATAAATACTCAGCTATTGCTTCAGAGATCACTGGATTTAATTTCTTGTTAGGATGAAAAGGTGATGGCTGTTAGGAATATAAGGCAAGTAGCGCAAGAGGAGAAATGATGGCTGTTTTAGTGAAACCGCTGTCTCTAGGGAGGCGGTACTGGGGATTAAGCCCAGGGGCTTTCTACTGAGCTGTAGCCTTTTTTTTTCTTTTTTGATTTTTTAACTTGAGACAGGGTCTTGCTAAGTCACAAGACTGGACTCTAACTTTTGATCGTCCTACCTCAGCCTCCTGAGTGCTGGGATTACCAGCCTGCACCACCCATCCGAAATTGTCCTTTTATCTAGCCTCCTGCTGGAGACCAGGCAGTGGTAGCTCATGCTTTCTTTGTGCAGCTTACCCCCCTGAAGTGGCCGTGTCATGTCCTAGAGGAAGCCCAGAGTGCATCTGTCATCAGCTGCACCTGCGAGTGCGTGCAGAGCTTGGATGTGAGCTCAGGTGTGCTTGAGCTGCCCAGGTGCAGGTTCTTTTTGGGCTCTCTGGCCTCCGTCAGCATCAGCGTGCTGGGCGCATGCTGGAGGGAGTGGTGGCGACGCCTGTCTTTAGATCAGGGAGCGGCACGTACTTTGGAAAGGCCAGATGGTCATGTTTCAGGTATGAGGCTCTGAGGTCCCTTTTTCTGCTTGGCCGTTGTGGCCTGCAAGCACCCAGACAATCAGCAAACACAGGGGCTGGCTGCCTTCTAATAAAACTTTTTTTGAAAAAGTCAGCAGACAGCAGGCTTGATTTGACTTCCAGGCTGTAGTCTGTCTACCCACCACAGTTCTAGATGAGGCCTGACCCATGCAGGTATTACATGAGCCTCATCTGAAAAAGGGAAAAGGAAAATTAATTTTAATATTGTACTTAACCTAATGTAGCCAATTTTGTGGGGGTTGTGGGGGAGGGTGGGCATGGAGCCCAGGACTTCGCATTGAGCTACGTCCCCAGTCCATTTTTGGTGTAGAGACAGGTTCTTAGTTACTGAGTTGTCCATGCTGGTCTTCCACTCGTGGTCCTCATGCCTCAGCCTACCGGAGGGCTGAGATTACAGGCCTGTGCCAGTAAGCTCCGCTTTCTCAAATCGCATGTCAACACATAGTCAGTAGGAGGCGTATGGATGAGACACCATGCGCTATTTTTACTGCGGAGGGTGCTGGCTGGTCAGTGCGGCTCTTGCAGTTTAGTCTGGTGTGAAGGAGCCCTGTGTGGTTGGTCACCAGGCTCTGTTTTCTTCCTGGCACCTGGCAGTGTCTGCAGTGGGATGGGTTCATACTCTACTCACTGCCCTCACAGCCAGAAAGTATGAGAAGCCCGAAAGTGTGTTGTCCACTGCTGCACCTCCGTGCCCAGGGTGGGACCTGCCCCAAGTCCCTGCTCAGTGATGCGCCCCGCAGGTGCAGCTGACTGTTGCGGGAGGGGAGGGGAGGGGAGTGCTTTCCCAGACACGGCTTTCCAGTTAGTGCTTGAAAGGGAAGAACAGCATAAAGTGGTGGGTCATAAGGGAGGGACGGCACAGCAGAGGTGGGACAGGCCTAGAGATGTACCCCTCAGCCCCTCCAGGTTCAGGCCTCCTATAACTTCAGGGCTGCTGAGGTCCTCAGCGACTTTTTCTTTCTTTTTTTTCCTGCTTTGTGGTACTCGGGACTAAGCTAGGGCCTTCATGGTGAGCTATGTTCCTTTTTTTTTTTTTTTTTTTTTTTTTGAGGTAGGATTTCACCGTATAGTCTAAGTTGGTTCTGATCTCACTATGTAGCCCAGGCTGGTCTCAGACTTAGGGCAATCCTTCTGCCTCGTTCTTCCACGTGCTGAGATTACAGGCGTGTGCCACCATGCCTGTCTTAAATGGTGCTGGGGAATCAGACCTAGCACCCTGTGCATGCTGGGTAGGTGCTCTAACAGCTGTGCCATGCTCCCAGCCTCCATTTTTACCCCAGGTTGTGAAGAGAACACTTTACTGGGGAAAGTGCATAAGGGAAAAGACGGGAGATAGGAAGGGAAGGAAGAAGAGCAAAGCTTCTGCTGTTCACAGGGGACCCAGAAGTGTGGGCTGTCCCTCCTAACCCATTATTTTTCCTGGGCCATTTTTTGTTTGGTTTTGAGACAGTGACTCACTGATTCACTAAGTTGTCCAGGCTGAGCTTGAACTTGTGGCTGTCCTGCCTCAGCCTCTCAGAGTACTGGGATGACAGGCCTGGGCCAGTAGGTCCACCTGACAGAGCCAGGCATACGTATGCGTGAGTACCGTTCGCAGTAGCCATATCTATCTGCATGTTCTCAGAGCCTTCAGATTGATGTTGTCATCAGATACCCCTTAGCTTCTGAACAGGTCTGCTGGGAACTTGGGAGAGCCAGAACGGCAGATAATATCTTTACTGTGTGTATGTGGAACGGCCCTAGGAGTCGAACACAGGGCCTTCACACTGAGCTGCATCTCCAGCACTTCTTTATGTTACATTTTAAGACAGTCTTGCTGAGTTGCTGAAATGTCCATGCTGGACTTAAGTTTGTCGTCCTCGTCCCTCAGCTCCCCAGAGTGCTGGGATTTCAGGTCTGAACCACCAGGCTAGGCTGCAGGTAACAGCTCAATATTGTGAGAAACATCAACCCCAGACCTCCTAGATGGGTATGAGACCCCTGGAAAATGTTCTGAGAACTGCTGAACAGGATGGAAAAGGGAGAAAGAGCTGGCAGGTGAGGCTGGGTCCACTGCACATAATGACAGTCAGTGGCGGTCACCATGTGTGAACCTTTGTGTTCTAGGTACTCATGTGTGTTTCCTTTCGGAGGGGTACTGAAGGTTGAACCTAAGGCCTTTACACTGAGTAATATCCCCAGCCTTTTTGCTGTTTTGAGACAGGATATCACTGAGTTGCTAAGTTGCCCAACCTAGGCTTAAAACTGAGGGATCCTTCTGCCCCAGCCTCCCAGAGCGGTGGGGCTACAGTCCTGTGCCACTGGCGTGGGTCCAGAAGAGTGTTTGCAAGTGCCAGGAGGGGTTGATGTTTGCAGTACTCGTACATAAGTCAATGAGCAGCTGATGCTTTGAAACTAGGCATGGTCTTTTGTCTACCAGTGTTCTAGAAGCCATGAGAAGCTATCACTGTTCTCCCCAACAGAAAGTGTCACCTGAACTGAAAGCGGTCACGTTTATTGCTGTGTAGGCGGCCCCTCCCTGATGACTGTTGGAGAGGTCCCCAGAAGCTGCTGTGGTGGCCTGCCACCCTACCTCCTGCACTGTTACTGTGGTTCTCATAGGCTAGAATCAGAGCAGTCATTCCTGCATTGTTTGTTTCGCTCTGTTTGTTGAGATAGGGTCTTGCTCTGTAACCCAGGCTGGTCTCAGGTGCACCAGCAGTCATACTGGCACTACAGGTGTGTGCCACCACCCCTGGTTTATATGGTGCTGGGGAATCCAGCCCAGGGCTTTGAGTTTGCTGGGCAAGCACTCTCGACTGCTGAGTTCTGCCTCCAGCCCTGGATTGTATTTTAAACCAAACTGTACTTAGGAGAGCTCTATCACCCCTGTGACCTGGCATTAGCACCTCCTGCAGAACCTTGGCCCTTGCAGGGCATCATTGAGGCCTTGTGGGAAACCTCCTGGGCATTCCTGTGGGTCAGCTCCCCCTGCACCCCCGTGGCCTGCCATGCTCTTCCTGCTTCCTCCCCACTGTCGTGTCACCTGTCTTCCGGGGGCCTTCGTAATCAAGTTCCCTATGTGGCAGCATTTTTCTGTCCACTGGCCTTTTCAGGTGTGATGGGGTTAATGTTGGAAACACAAACACATCCAGATCATTGCTTGGCATAGATCAGAGGCAAGCACACTACCACTGAGCCATGCCCCCAGCCCTTGACTGATTGGCAGAAATCAAAAAGACCTGTTGGAGCTGCCTTTTCTCAGGAACCTGATTCGTTTCCCACAGTGGTAGGAAGCCCACACAGTAGTGTGGTTTAAATGCAGCTAAGCAGCTTATTTGCCCCCCAGGCAGACTTCATTTGCTCGCCGGCCCATGGCCTTGTACGTGGCATGTTGAGCTTTGCCTCCAGCCCCTTTATAATTAATCCATTAATTATTATTTTTTTTAGACAGGGTCTCACTTTTTTAGGTGGGTGCTGAATTCACTATATAGTCCAGGCTATCCTCCAATTCATGGCCATCCTCCTCCCTTGGCTTTCCAAGGGGTGGGATTACTGATGTGTGCCACCTCTTCTGGCTTATGGGGTGCTGGGAAATGAACCCAGGGCCTGGCACTTGCTAGGCAGGCCCTCCTACCACTGAGCTCTGTCCTGAGCCCCTTAATTTTTTATTTAAAGTCACAATCTCACCAAATTTCCCAGGTTGGCCTTGCATTTGTAACCTCCTGCTTAGTCCCAGGTAACTGGGATTGTAGTTATGTACTTCCATACCTAGCCCAGCTTGTTTTCTTAACTGCTACATGAAAACATAAAAATTGTATGTGTAAGTGGGGAACCAGCTGGTGTTTTAATACTTGGAAAGTTCTATAATTTTATTTTTTATTTGTTTCTTTTTAAGACAGTGTCTGTCTTTGTAGCTTATACTGGTTTTAAACTGACTATGTGCCCCAGGCTGGCCTCCTGCCTCAGTCTCCCTAGTTCTGGGATTACAGGCCTGCACCACAGTGTCCAGCTTTATGTGGTGCTGGAGGATTGAACGGTGGAGTCTGGTGCTTCCTAGCTAACTACTGAGCTATCTGCTGGACCCTCCTGAGCAGCTTCATGACGACTCCCGTGGACGGAGCCTCCTGTTCCCGGGCTGCCCAGCAGCATCGCCTCCCTTCTCCCTTCTGAGGTGTCGTGCTTCGTGCTGGTTGGATGCAGTTTAATCACCTCAGGGAGCGACAGGCTCTGCTGTTGGGGGACAGCGTGTGAGCCCGTACTGGCCCTCTGGAGCCCCACACTTGGGGCACGGTTTTCTCTGGCCATAAGGTGCCAGTGTGGCTTTGGGGGACTCAGGCTGTTTGAGTCAAAACCCTTGTGAGGGGGAAAGTGTTTGTGAAAAGCTTGAATGGAAAGATATCCCCAGGAACATACATACCCCTGTGCCCTTAGGCTCCACACCAGCCTTCTGCCCTCATGGGAACTGCTCACTGTGGTAAGGCATTTGTCTCGGCCACCTTGAGCTCCCTGTGGAAGCCAAGTGCAAACCATGGTCATGTGAAGTGAGTCCTGTTCCTTCATCCAGGATGTGCTGTCCTCATGCTTATGGTAGGATTAGGACCTGTGTCACAGATGTGAGTGCCCAGTGGTCTCCTGGCGGGCACTTCTACCCGGCAAGGTTTTCTGTCTCCCTGTCTCCCCTTGACCCTGCTTCTCCCTCTGTGCTACTCACATCACCCAGTGTGGGCACTTCCCCTGGGGAAGGGGTACACTGTGGCTGCTCGGGTCCTTGCCTGAGGCCCCGAGGGGTGTGACTGAGCGTGAGTATCAAAAGAGTATGTCTGCCCGTGTGGTGGAACTAGAAGGGATCCCACGGGTGACTTGGTTGGGCCTATTTACGTATTTATTTATTTATTGAGACAGGGTCTTACTCCATAATCCAGCTGGTGCTGAGCTCACAAAGTAGCCGAGGCTGTCCTTGAACTCAGGTCATTCCTCCTGCCTAAGCTTCCCACATGCTGGGATTACAGAGGTGCCACACCACGCCACGCTATTCTGTTATGCTGGGTGATGGAGCCCAGGCCCTGCATTAGGCACGTGTTCTAATCCCAGCCCTAGACCTTTTTATATTTTATAGCCCAGGAATTGAGGACTTGAGAGGCCAGGTGACTAAGGCAGAGGCCAGTGGTAGCTGTGGACAGCCAGTGCTAGCCCTGTCTCAGTTACTTTTTCGTTGCTGTGACTCAATACCTGACACGCACAAATTTAGGAAAGGAAAGGTTTATTTTAGCTTACAGTTTCAGATGGTCACAGTCCATTCAGGGGTGGCCGGCAACAATCGAAGTACATGGCAGAGAGAGAGGTAGAGGCAGCTTCTCAGGACATTACAACAGGCAGGCATGCGAGACTCATTGAGACTAGTCCAAGTCCCAGTCTTAGTCTCTCCTGCATCCCGGGTATTGAAGGTGTGACCACTACACACCCTTAGTCTTAACTCACACACCTTTAGTCTTAACTCTCATGTCCCTAATCCCAACAACTGCGATCCACCCCTCTAGGCCAGAGCCCAATCCACCAACATTACATGGCTCCATAGACAATCCATAACATTAAAATGCATGACACTTTCGGGGGACGCTCCAGATCCTGACCACAGCAAGCCCTAAAGGATGTAAAGCCCAGGAGGGCCACGGCCACGCTCCAGGGCTGGAGGGCAGGAGTCAGGTTCCAGTTCCTTGGAGAGTGAGTTAGCGTTGAGGCTGGTCCTTGGTTTGACTTGAGAAGCACACTGTAATAGAGAGGGGTCACGCGCACACTGGACTCAAGCTGCATGAAACATCCTGCTGAGGACTGCAGAGCAGGCAGGGGCACTGATGGCAGCCAGCCTTGTTTGCCTGAAATGAAGCAGCAGCAGCAGGTTTGTGACGATAACTCACATAGTGTAAAACTCCTCTCTGTGATGGATACGCCCGGGTGGTTTGGGGGAGTTTACATGCAGTGCCGTCGTCACCACTGTCAGCCTCACACCACTTTCTTTCTCCCCGAAAAGAAGTCCTATTCTCGTTAGCATTCTCCGAGTCTGGAGCCTGCTTACTGGAGTCTGCTGTTCCAGGCGCTTTGTGTAAATGGAAGTGTGGAAGACAGGGCTTTGTGTCGGCCTCCCTCCGCTGAGTATAAGAATTTTAATTTTTAGTGCATCACCAGAAGCTCATTCCTTTTTATGGTCAAGTAATATTCTGCTCGTGTGGACATGCTCTGTGTCATCCATCCATGGACTCATTGGTGGGCATGCGGAAATCTCCCTTCTGGCGGGTCTGAATAGTGCTGCTCTATTCAGATTCGGTTGTGTGTGGCCGTTTTACCAGTCATCTCGGTATCATACCCGGGAGGGGAATTGCCAGGTCACGTGATAAATGTGGGCTTAACCTTTGGAGCAGCTGCCCGACTAGCCGCTTTTTAGAGTGGCTGCACCGTGTGACTGCCGCCAGCAAGTGTGTAGATTCTAGCTCCTCCGTGTCCAGGCCAGCGCCGGGCACCAGCAGCCCAGTCCTTCTGCCTCGTGTTCACAAGGTGGCATCCTTGCCTGGGCTAGAGGAATGGCACAGCGCTTAAATTGCTTGCCTCACAAGCACAAAGCCCTGAGTTCAATTCCCCAGTGCCACATAAGGTGGGTGTGGTGGCGCATGCCTGAAACCCAGCACTGGGGGTTGTGGGTGGAGCCAAGGCAGGAGAATTGTGAGTTCAAGGCCAGTCTGAGCTACAGAGTGAGACCCTGTCTCAAAAAAAGAAAGAAAAAGGAAAAAAAGAAAAATGAAAAACAAGTGGCGTCACCCCACGGTTTGACCTGCATCTCCCCTTCTCCCGTTTGACATCTTTGCATGTGCACGATGGCTGTTTGCACACTTCTTTGGAGAACTGCCTGTTCAGACAAGCCTCCTCTTATTTACGGCCTTGGTTCTTGTTGGCTTCCTTTGAGACCCATTCTTGGATCTTCTCTGTCCTGTAGAGTCTGACAGGTCGCCGCCTCTTGTGATGTCACTGGGATTGGTGCCAGGCATCTTACCATATGTTGGTATTTAACCCTTTTTCCTACATAAAGGCACTAAAGGCACTGGCAGATATGTCCAGCCTGAGCCTCTTTTTTTTTCTTCCTTGATTCTTTTAAGTGCTATAATAAAAATTATAGTTTTAGTATTATATATGTATATTAATTATATTCCATATTTTATATGTTACCCAGGAAAGTTCCTCTTCACTTAAAAAAAAAGGACAGAACCCTTGGGTTAGAATTTCAGATCCTTAAAAACAGGAAAGCTACTAGACTTTCTGGCAACACAGTTCTTTTTTTTTTTTTTCTTGTGATACTGGTGACTGAGCAGAACCTTTGCACTGATCCCTGACTCCAGGCCTTGCATGATGCTCGCCTGGTACTCCCACCACTGAGCTCCATCCTTACCTCCTCTGTTTCAGAACTGGGTTTCACTGGGCGTGGTGGCCCGTGCCTGTAATCCCAGCACTCAGGAGGCTGAGGAAGAAGGTTGGCAGGGAGGTCCAGGCCAGCCTGGGCTACATAGTAAGTTCAAGACCAGCTTGGACTACAGAATGAGACTGTCTGAAAAAATAAAAAAACAAACATACAAAAAAAATCTGGGTCTCCACAGCCTCCTACCTCTGTAGGATAAGTTTCAGCGGACAAGCTTTCAGACGTTGGCCGTCACCCAACCTGTAGCACACAGGAGCAGTTCCAGTTTTTCAGAGGAAGAGATCAAACCCATTTCATGGCTCTCTTGTGGTTTGGTCCATGATGCACTTCATACGTAGGACGAAACCTTTGGTAATTGACAGGAATGTGCTGTGAACCCCAGGGCATTCTGTAGCCCTGTGACAGGGCAGAGGCGCAGCAGGAGAGGCCTGCGTGGGCCTGGATGAAGGGCCTGAGTGCCAAGTGCATCCTGGCACCTGTGGCTTTGCAGCCCCTCCGTGTTCTTCCCTAGCAAGCCAGCCATCTGCTGAGGGGAACATGTGCTGCTATTTATGTTTGGTGACTTTCTCAGTGATTGTTTTTAGTTTAGCATTTCAGAATCTGATTTAATTTTGTAAGTGTGTAAAATGATTATCCACGCCTGCCACGTGATGCTGACAGTCTCTTCCTCCCAGAGCCTGGTGCGGTCCTTGACCAGTTCTGACTGTCATGGTCAAATCAATGCGTTTCTGGGACATTTGAAGCAGCCACTTGTAGGGGCAGTGGAGGCTCTTTCTGGGGTATGTGAGAGTGTCTCAGGGACCTGCTAGCTCTCTTCCCTGCCCATGGGTTCGGATCTCAGAATCACACACTAGAAGAGCCCACCAAACGTGAACTCTAGATGCTGTCTGAACAAGGGGTTTCTGGTTTTTGAATTTGTGATTTCCTGTTTATGCTGATATCTTACAACGTCTCTTTAATCTTTAAATATTTTCTATGTAAGTACTTTGCAAAATCACAATTAAAAATGCTCTATAGCTGGTCATAGTGAAGTATTCCTATAGACTCAACTACGGGGGAGGCTGTGGTTGGAGGAGTCCTTGAGTTATGGTATTTGAGTTCCACCTCAAAAATTAAAAAGTTCTGCTTAGCACACTTGAGGTAAACATAAAGTAGTAGAGTGGCCAAACCTGGTGGCACAGACCTGTAATCCTAGCAGTCTGGGAGGCTGAGATAGGAGGATAAGGATCGCATGTTCCAGCTCAGCCCAGGCAACTTAGTGCCTTAGTGACACCTTGTCTCAAAGTCAGAAATAAGGGGCTGGAGGAATGGTACAGTGTTGAAGCACTTTTGCAGGGCCCTGAGTTCAATTTCCCAGCACCACATAAGCTGCCATGGTGCCACTTGCCTGCAGTCCCAGAACCCAGGAAGCTGAGGCAGGAGGATTGCTGTGAGTCCAAGGGCAGCCTTTGCTGCATTGTGAGCTCAGGAGCAGAGCAAGACCTTCTCTCAAAAATAAATAAAATAAAAATAAAGCATTTGCCTAGCAAGTGCAAGGCCCTGAGTTCACTTCTCTAGCACCATGTAAACCAGATATGATGGGGGTACATGACTGTAATTCCAGTGCTTAGGAGGCCGAGGCAGGAGGATTCCTGTGAGTTTGAGGCCAGCGTACTGACTTCGGGACCAGCCTGAACCACAGAGTAAGACTCTGTCTCAAACAAAACAAGATTTCACATTTTTGGAGACTGGAAGGTAAACAGAACCTGAACTGGAGCAACTGCAGAGGGACTTGGAGGAGATGCAGTTGGGGTGGCCCCATGTCCTGGACACCTCTGGCATGCTTCCAGTTGGAGGACAGGTGGGACCTAAAAACGGGAGGAATTAACCCCTGTGAGTCGGAGTTTACAGTTCTACACCCTTATATCACATGTAAGATCATACAACTACCACAAAGGTCTCTTCTCTCAGTTTCTGGGATAAAAGGTGGTAGGAAATAATAGAGCTTTACACTGTTACTCAAGCCAACCCCAAATTCCTGTACTCCAGCAGTCTTCTTGTCTCTGCCTCCCAAATAGCCAAGACTGCAGATTGCACCTTCAAGGCTGGCTCACCGTTCCTTTTAAAAATTTACTAATTTATTTTTGAAGATAGGGTCTCATTCGGTAGGCCAGGCAGGCCTCAAACTCACGGCAATCGTCCTGCCTCAGCCTCCTAAGTGCTAGGATTGTAGGTGTGTGCCACCATGCCCTGCTATTGTGGAGCTGGGAAATTGAACCATTTCTAACCATTGTGCTATTCCAGTACCCCGCCCCTCACTTTCTCACACCCAAGGGACAGGCTGAGATGACTGGATGGGTTCCGTAAGCTTCCAGCGTGAGAGGCTGGGCACAGACAGCACTGAGGGCCCAAGCGCATGCAGGGAATATTCTCAGAGCAACGGGGTCAGCACTTTACTCATGATGTGAAATTTGTACAGTGTAAAGCCGGAGCAGGAGTGAGTGCTTAAAAATTAAAAACATTATAGTGGTTTAAAAAGAAAAAAGCATTTGACAAAGACTCCCAGGAAATGAGTTAAAATTCTCAACATCTGGTAGGTCTATTAAAGAGAAAAAGGAGCTTGAAGGACAAATATATCAAAGAAATAACAAATGCTCCCAGGGGCTGGGGGAATGGCACTTCAGTTAAAGCATTCACAAGAAGTGCAATGCCCTGAATTGGATTCCCCAGCACCCTATAAAGCCAGGCGTGGTGGCACACGCCTGTAATCCCTGCACTGGAGAAGCTGAGGCAGGATGATTGCTGTGAGTCCAAGGCCAATCTGGGCTCCAGGGTGACTTCAGGATGAGCCTGGCCTACAGCGCAAGACCCTGTCCCCCCAAAAACTAAGAAAAGAAAAACTCTTCCAGAATGAGTAGTCAGAGGTGTAACAGCTGAGTAGGAAATACCTAATCAAAGGGGCTTGTGTGGCCCCAGAGCACTGGGGAGGAAGCTTTCAAAGAAGTCACAGAAAGAAGAGTGGGGACATGGGGACTTCTCAGAATTGTCACTTTATGAGAAGCCCAAAGCCAGTGCAGTGAGTTTTGTTTCAAATATAGATTGAGCAAGCCAGACCAGGTAGCACAGGCCTGTAATCCCAGTACTCGGGAAGGCTGAGGCAAGAGGATCACCAGTTCAAGACCAGCCCAGGAAATTTAGAGACTTGCTCAGATGCTGACTTAAAATCATCTATAATCACTGAGAAATGCTCTAGAAGAAAATAACAGATTTATTTATTTATTTATTTATTTATTTATTTGAGACAGGGTCTTGCTCTGTAGCCCAGGCTGGTCCTGAACTCATTATGGAGCCGAGGCTGGCTTTAGTCCCAAGTGCTGGGGTTACAGGCATGTGCCACCACACCTGGATTATGTGGTGCTGGGGAATTGAACTCAGGTACTTAGCTCTTGCAGGTCCTTTAACTGCTGAGCCATTCCTCCAGCCCCTAAAACAACAGATTTTAAATATATAACTGAGCTTGTAAAAATGAACAGGAATGGCCACCAAAATCCTAGCAGGAGCTTGAAGCCAGAGCAGAGTTGGCAGCTCTATCTAGGGTGTTTACTGGCCCCCATATCAGCCCTAACAGTATTAGAGGTTTGGGTTTTAACGCATATGAAACGGAACACAAGTGGAGATCCCTCAAAGGGCCATTCCTAAGTAAGGGGATGTGAGATCGCGCATGGGAACAGAGAAATGGCAGGGGAGCGTGCATCTGTGCCCCATGTGGGAGAGGCTGGCGGGAGGAAGCCTTGTGTGAGCCAGGAGATGCCCAGGTTTAAAGCTCGCAGGTTGCGCGCACCCCGAGCTGGCACAGGCGAGTGGTGCCCCGGAGTGCTGTGTGGACGCAAAGGCAGGGTTTGTCTGTAAAGTGTCCTTCCACCTGAGTCCTGTGGTCCTGCAGGGGACAGCTCTGTCTGTTACTGTGCACAAATTACACGCCTGACTCAGCTGTCACAACCCACAGCGAAAGCCCTGGTGTAAGGACTTCAGGGTTGGTGACAGGGATGATGATGCAGAGCGTGAAGCAGGTGAGGGCTACAAGTAGCAGTGGCGGGTGGGCCTAGCAGTGCAGCCAGTGCAGCTCTCCGAGGCAGGAGCACCACAGCCTTGAACCCAGCTGGGTGACTTAGCGAGACCTTGGTTCGAAACTGAAAATAAAAATGGGCTGGGGGTGTAACTCAAATTAAAAGCCCTGGGCTTGATCCCCAGCACCACCTCACACACCTAGAGAAAAGCAGTGGAAGCAAAGGTAAGAATAAGGCACAATATGTTTTTAAAAGGGGTATTTTTAAAGAACCAAATAAAACCTCTAGGAGGAAAACTAATCATTAAGTGAAAAGCCCAGTGGACATGTTAAACAGTGAATGGCATAAGTTCTCTAGAGAGAATTGTGTATGTGAGAGCTGGAAAGTGGATCTGAGAAGCTACCTAGGATTCTACAGAGAAAGCACACGTGCGTGTGTGCACGCGTGTGTTGTTTTTGCCGGAAAACGAGTTAGTAAGTAACATGGAAGATGCAGTGAGAGGATCCGCTGTGTCTCTTTCCCCATCCTAGAAGCACCAGGAGCGGGGAGGATACCCCACCTGAAGGTTCGCCTGTGATGCCTGCCAGACCTCACCTGGGTGGGCTATCCTGGAAAGTGAGCCTCTGGGCACAGGAGACCAGATCACAGGGGATGAAGTCTTCAGCAGCTAAATTTCAGAAATAATTTGGTGGCTTAGTTTTCAATAACCAATTTAACTAATTCAGTCAGTCACCAGTGAGAATGAGTAGAGGCAAAGGCAGGTACAGGCCCGAGAGGCTCCAGCAAGTCCCCCAGAAGGGAGGGACCGCACCAGGAGACAAACTCTGAAAGCCCTGGATGGTCAAAAAAGTGAGGGGTGGGTTTTTGGCAAAATGACTCATCTTTGTGTAGGCTGTGTGCCAGCGGGCACAGTGTTCCTGAGCAGCCCTGGTCCTCTTGCAGCACACGTCCAGTTCCGTTAATGCAGCAGAACCATTGAAGGACAGTAAAGATGGGTCTGGGGTAGGGTAGAAGTTGGGTTGGTAGTCATCAAAACCAGAAGTCAGGAGGTAATGTCTGCAGTTAACTAGTAATTAGAGTGCAAGTGCATTGTTTGTATAGCGCAAAATAAATACAGGTTAAGCATTTCTAATTTGAAATTCCAAATGCTCCAAAACCCAGAATTTTCTGAGCATCAGCATAATACCACAAGTGGAAAAGTTCACACCTAACCTCAGGTGACTGCTTGCAGTCAAAATGCAGATGTCCTGAAAATACTGTGCTGAGTGACCTCCGAGCAAGTGTATATTCGGCAGATGTGTGGCGTAAATGAAGCTTATGTTGAGACTTGGGTCCCCGTACTGTGGAGTCGCAGGGACTCTCTCTCCAGCATTCGGGATGAAAGATAGGCCCGCCCTGTGCTGAGACCGTGGTGACGGGAGGTGGTAGCTATCAGGACGCCAGAGTGAAAGAGTGACGCGAGGGACTGTGTTCCGTGTCGCACGCGCATTGCACAAATAAAATTCAGCTGGTTATTTTTAAGCAACTTACTGATTTAAGCCAACACTGTTCAGTAGTGATACAACATGGGCCACATATCACATACATAATTAAAAATTCTTAGTGATCATATTGAAAAAGTTAAAAGAAATAGTTTTCTTTTTTATTCCCCTCCTGTGGCACAGGGGATATAAGCTCCAGGCCTTCACATTGAGCTATGTCACCACACCGTTTTATTTTTGATTTTGAGATGAGGTCTTGCTGAATTGCACAGGCTGGGCTCCTACCTCGGCCTCCCATAGTGCCAAGATTACAGACGTGAGCCCCTGCGCCTGCAGAGGTGAAATGGATTTGGAGCCAGACGTGGTGGCATTCCTCAGCACTCTAAAAGGCTGAAGCAAAGGGATCCCAAGTTTGAGCCTACTCTGGGCAATTCACAAGACCTCGGTCTCAAAATTTTAAAAAGGGGGTGGGGACTGGAGATAGGGCTTAGTGTAAAGGTCCTGGACTCACTTAACAATATTGGAAGTAAAACTTCTCATTTCACCTAATATATATCTAAGATAACATTTCGACATGGGAATGTATATAGGGAATATTTGGAAATTTACTGAGATGGTTTCACATTCTCTATAGTAAGTCCTTGATCTTGTTTTCCTGAGTGCTGGACTTTCTACCCCAAACCAATTTCCATAGATTTTCTGTCGGTCCCAGCCTCCTGGTGTATATTTAGCCCATGGTTAAGTGAACAGCTTGCACACTTCTGCATAGACGCCTTAGTGTCCAGGCGGGCAGCCTGAGTCTCTCCTGCTGCCTCAGGCCTCTTGGCTTTGCAAGCAGAAAGTTAAGCCTGCGGCCGTAGGAGCTGTGGTTGGGTATTAATATTTAAAGGACTATTTTCTTAAACAGGAATTCTACCCAGATTCCTGGAACTCAACCTTCAGGCTTAAATCAGCCATGAAGTTGAAAGTCAAGAAGTTTTAGGTTGTTCTCAGAGTTCCAGTTACAGCTTTTGCAGTCCCTACCCTATGTCATTGTGTTTTTTCTCCTTCTCCTTTTTTCTGTGTATGTTGTTGGGGATTGAACCCCCAGTCTCACCCATGCCGGGGAAGTGCTCTACTGTTGGGCTGCGTCCTAGCCTTTGCCTTTTATTTTTCTCCTGAGGGGGAGTAAAGGTCTTGCTAAACTTCTGATCCTGCATCATAGGCTGCTGTGTTGATGCGTGTTTAACTTTTTGTATAACTCTTCTAGGATCGGGAAATATGGGTCCATGTTAGTGAATTCACCCAAACACAAGAAGTAATCCCTTCGTGGCTCCTTTTCCTTGCTTCCCTTTTTTTTTTCTTTCTCTCCCTTGTTCCCTTGTTAAAAGAAGAAGAAAGGGACCCAGTTTCCTACGAGCTACATTGTGTGGGTTTAGTCCTAGGGTTGGAAATCATCTGGTGACGCCGAGTAAGCAAGGGCACTGCGGCCCATCATCCTTGTCCTGTGGCAGTTGTCAGTCCCATCCTGCAGACGGGAGGTGGTGCAGGCCTGTCACCCTAGCACCCTGGGAGGGGGAGGCAGAATCACAAATTTGAGCCTAACCCAGGCAACTTGATGACACTTTGTTTTAAAATAAAAATTTTAAAAGAGGGTGGAGACTAGAGGAATAGCCCAGTGATTAGAGCGCTTGAGTTCAGTTCTCCAGCAGCACATAAGCTGGGCATAGTGGCATACACCTGTAATCCCTACCCTGAGGAGACTGAGGTAGGAGGATTGCTGTTGAGTTTGAGTTTGAGGCCAGCCTGGGCTACATGATGAGTTCAGGACCAGCCTGGTCTGCAGAGGGAGATTCTGTTTCAAGGGGGAAAAAAAAGGCCAGGGGTGTATTTCAGGCCTGGGTCCAGTTTCCAGTGCCATGAATGAATGAATCAGTAAGTCAGTCAAGTCCCACCCTTCCACCCCTGGAAAGGTGCACATGTGCAGTGAGCACATCGCCCCCTGCAGGACTGTCACGTGGGACCCACAGCCTGCAGGGGTGGGGCTGGGAAGTGAGCCTCTGGGCCAGGATGCCTTAGTGAGTGCGTGACTGGTGGTGGGCTGATGCAGCACCATGCAGCCTCGGAGACTGCTGGGGTGAGGCCTGCAGTGGTCTGTGCTGCTCTTGATGAGCAGGGCCCATGCAGAGTCTTGGAGCGGAGCTGGCGCTCCGCAGTGTGCGCGTTCCCCAGGGATGGCAGCAGGTGCTGTGGTCACACGTTCTGGCTCCAGTCGCCTACTGGGAAGCCCAGCCTGAGAAGTAGTGGAGTCCTTGAGTCGAGACACCTGGTATGGAGATACTACGCCGTGTTTCCTTCATAGAGCACGCCCTGTAGGCTGCCTGTGTCTGGTTGTCTCTGGGCCTCTGCCCTGATTGCTGCTCCAAAGCTCCTTGTGTCACATCCCTCACCCGTTTCATGGTACTGGGGGTTGAACCCAGGGTCTTCACAGTGAGTTTCATCCTTAGCCCTTCCTTTTTCTTTTTTTAATTCTGATAAGAGGTCTCCCTGCATTGCCCAAGCCAGGCTCAAACCTGCCTTAGCTTTTGGAGTGCTGGGATTACAGGTGTGCACCATGGGGCCCAGCTCTAACCTCATTTTCAATGTCCTGACGAGACCCTTCCTCACCCTTCAGCCCCCACCGCTTCTTCCCCTGCCCCGTGTGCCTCCCTGTTCCTGAAGGGGCTCCACCTGTCCCTGTTGCACGGATTGCCTGCTGTCCTCCAGGTACTGTACGTCACCCTCTGGGACTACGGAGCCAGGACCACCAACTGCTGTCGTCCCAGGCACTGGGTCTCGGCAGCTGGGGCATGGCTGAGCACGCTTTGTGACACCTTTTACCATTCTCAGGGCTTTTCCTCTGGTGTGTCTCCCTCGGCTCCTTGGGAGCATCCTTCGTGTTTTGGGAATGCTGGGAGTTCCATAGTGACCAGTGGCCACCTTTGTGAGGCTCACGTTCTAAATCTTGGGGACGTGAGAGACGCGGGGGCCACAGGCCATGGAGCAGAAGCTCTTGGAGAGACATGCATGTGAGTGTTGGGAAGACGATGCACAGCGGTGGCCGGAGAAGCTGCGCTGAGGCGGTGACGTCTGAGCAAGGACTTGGGTGCAGCTGTCTGGGGCACGTGGACGAGCCGTGGCTCTCCTGGCAGCTCGAGCCTCCCTGACGCATCCTCCTCCCCTGCTCCCATGTAATGTAAGTTCCTGGTGCCTCGGTAGCGGCTGCCATGGTGTCTGCCAACCTGGTAGGTCACTGTTGAGTGACTGAGCGGCTCAACAGTGGTGAAAGGAGCCCAGACTTCTTGATGGGGCAGCGCTGCCTGCCCGGCCCCAGAGGAGAGGCAGCAAGCCTCAGGCGTTGCCCAGAGCTGCAGGTTAGGCCAGCAGCTCCAGCTCACACCTTGCCCCAGTGTCTCCTGTGTTAGCTGGGTTTTCACATGGTCAGTCACTCAGGACAGGGCGGAGTGAGGTGACTGAAGTAGGTGAGGGGTCGTGGAGGGGGGCTGGGCTCGAAGGAGCCTTTGTGGTCTCCTCACCGCAGCTGGGCTCCCAGGTAGACGGAGATCTCAAAGCCACCGCCGCAGGCCTTTCTCCATCCTCCAGGGTGTGGTTGTCTCTTAAAGGAGGGACCTCAGAGAGCCCTTAAGTCACCTTCCTCTGTTTCCCCTTCCTGCACTTGAGGTTTGTGGTCCGTCCCCTGGAGGCGGGAGGAGTCCTTTGATGTGGTCTGGTGTTGCCTCCCAAGGCCCTGCAGGGCCCAGCAGCAGAGGGGACAAGGAGAGAAGGGAGCGGGGCATTCAGTGCATGAAGGAGGCACCAGGTAAAGCCAGCCCATCCCCGCACATGCATTGCAGCACGTGGGCACCTGTAGTGATGGCCCTGGCCTAGGGCACGTGCATTAATCACCCATGCTGCGTGCTGCATCCGAGAGGGGCCACTATGAGGGGTGGTGACTTTGTGTCAGGCTGTCCCTTGAGTTTGCAGTGTTGTCCTGCAACAGGGCTCAGTTCTAGGACACTCAGAGCCCGGACGTGTCCCATATTCTGCCAGCCGAGAGCAGAGCGCCTGCTGAAGGTAGATCTGTGGTGCGGGCCGGCCGACTGTCCCCACCAGTTTCCAGCAGGTCGTGGCCAGTCCCTTCCCCTTTCCCAGCCATGTCAGTCACTATGGGCTCACGTGTTTGTATTAGGTTTTGTTGGCTGTCTTGGCTTAGGAGGCAGGAGCTTGATCCCGTCCTGACCTAGTTCCAGTAACACGGGTGGAGGAAGGGAAGACCAGGGTCAGGGTAGGCAGGGATGAGGGGCGAGGTTGTCTCTGCTGACTCAGCCTCAGCCTGCCCACGGGCTCTGTGCCTGGGAGCATGCAGGCCCACTAGGGAGGCTTTTGGGACCCCTGCTGGGATTTGGAGGTGTTTTGTTTTGTTTTGTTTTGTTTCTTTGAGACAGGATTTTACTTTATAGTCCAGGCCTGGTCCTAGACTCGTTTTAGAGAACAGGATGGCTTCAAACTCATGGGATTCCCTGCCTCAGCCTCCCAAATGCTGGGATTACAGGCATGCGCCATCATGCCCAACTACTGTGTGGTGCTAGCGGATCAAACCCGGGACCTGGAGCTTCCTAGGCGGTGCTGTAATCACTGAACTCTGCCTCCAGCCCTGGGATTTGGAGTTCTTACATGTAGGGTGCCCCACATCACACACTGGCTCGCTCTTGTCCAGTGACCCAGCTCTTGTGACCGTGGCATGGGCCCAGGAAGTGGCACTGTCACTATGGCAGCAGGACCGGCAGGGTCATTTGCTAGATGTCCCATAGCCCAGGGCTTTGTTCTTCGTGTCTTGTGGGGAACAGGACCAGACTTAGGTCTGGCCCACCTGAGTCCAGAGGTGAATCTACATACATTTGAGGACTTATCTCTGCAACTGTCGAAAGGCTAGGCCACTGGAAGGGTTTGTCTGTGAGTACAGAGCACTGGGTGTCTCTGGAATCTCACTGATATTGATATATATAAATTTTTTTTGAGACAGAGTCTCACTCTGTAGACCAGGCGGATGCTAAACTCACTATGGAGCCCAGGCTAGCCTTGGACTCATGTCAGTCCTCCTGCTTCAGCCTCCTGAGTGCTGGGACTCACTATTATTTTAGGCCACCATGATTTTGCACCTTGATCTACAGATTTCTATCTTTTAAGCTTTTTTAAGATTAGAAAAAAATACCCCTAGGAACTCAGTGTATTTTGTTCTAGAAGAAGGGCAGAATTGCTAACTGACCCAGAGGTTGCCTTCTCCCTCCCCCCATCCTGGCCTGGCACATGCTGCACGGCAGGGTGCAGCTCCAGGAGAGACTGTTTTAATATGGCTGATTATCACACCTGTCCAGGGAATGTAAGAAGTCAGTTTCTTCTGTAATCCCATCACTCAGGAGGCTGAGACAGGAAGAGTGCCAGGAATTCAGGGCCACCCTGGGATACATAGTGAATTCAGGACCAACCTGGACTGCAGAGTGAGAATTTATCTCCAAAGAAAGAAAAGGAAAGAAGGAAAGGAAAAGAAAAAAGCAAGAGAAAGAAGAGAAGGAAAAGGTCCCTGGTGAGGGTATAGTCCGCAGGCAGAGCTGAGCATGAGGTTCCACGCTCACCGCTGAAGGACGTAAAAGCAAATTAAAGAAAGAGGAAGAGACGGGTTCCTGTCCTTACCCAGACGTTCACTCAGTAGCTGCGGGTGAAAAATCAGGATCCGTGTGTGGTGGATGTTTGTTGGTCTTGCTCTGTGTTGTTTTTAGCGGTGCTGGAAATTGACCCTGCCTTCTTGTTTTCACTGAGTTACATCCCTGGTTGTCTTTTTTGAGACAGGGTCTTGGCTCTGCAGCCCAGGCTGGTCCTGAACTCATGCAATCCTCCTGCCTCAGCCTCCCAAGTGCTGGGATTACAGGTGTGCACCACCACACCTACTTTATGTGGTGCTGGGGACTCGAACTCAGGGCCTTCTGCTTGCTAGGCGAGCACTCTAACCACTGTGCTATTCCTCTAGCACTCTGCAGCACTTACCCCCAGCTCATTTTTATACTTTATTTATTTTTTGAGACAGAGTCTCGCTCTAGCCCAGGCTGGTCCTGAACTCACTATGGAGCCTAGGCTGGCCTTGGACTCGGCAGTCTTCCTGCCTCAGCCTCCCAAGTGCTGGGATAATAGGCGTGTACCACCACACCTAGCTTTATGTAGCACTGAGGAATCAAACTCAGGACATTAGAACTCAGGACTTTAACTGCTGTGCCATTCCTCCAGTCCCCTATACTTTATTTTGAGACAAAATCTCTAGTAAGTTGCTGAGTTGCCCAGGCTGGGCTCAAATTTGACAGTCCTACCTCAGCCTTCCTGAGTACTGGGATTATGGGCCTGCGCCTTTCACCAGGTCTGGCTAGGATTCTGAGTTTTTATAGTGCTTCCCTGAGGATTCTGCTGAACAGTCCCCTGAAGCCTACCCCGCCTCCTGGGGGACCTGTTGGGTGCCTCCCCTGCTCACTGTTCTGTAGACTCGTTTTTCCACTGCTAGTTAACTGGAGCACGGACTCCTCCCGTTTTTGTGGGACTGTTTGTGTCTACCAGTTGCCCCTCAGAGGCCAACACAGCTCGGTACTGAGCCGCTTCACAGCTGCCATTTGTATGATATGGTATCCAGAAGTGGTTGACCTAGAGTAGAAGTAAATTCTATCCATTGCTGTTAGGGCATGTGGCTTCCTTCAGGTCTGTGCCAGCTGCATTTCTGAGTGAGACCAGAGAGCCCTCTGCAGGTCACGCAGCTTCCAGAGACAGGAAGGCTTTGGAGGAGCCATCCTGGCATCCTGTCTGTGCTCTTCTGCAGAGCGCTGTGGGGCACAGTAAGACCCCCCCCCCCAGCATGGCGCAGCGCCCTCCCACTGCACACTAGTCCTGTCCTGAGCGAGTGTAACGTCGCAGCACCAGCACGACACCCAGACTCCTGGGCCTGGGCTCCAGCATCCTTGCCCAGGCCTGCAAGGTGCTTCCTGGAGCAGAGAGCCCTCGGTTGAACTGCTCTGTGCTGAGGTGTGCTGGTGATGCCCTCTGTAGGCAAGCTCAGGTCACCCCTGCATACACCGCACTGGATCCCGGCCCTGTGCTTGTTCTGCTACCAGGTGTGTCCCTGCTTAGAGGGAAGACTGGGCGGGTAGAAAGTTTTGACCACATCAAGAGGGCAGTTAGTACTCAGTAGTTATTTGTGGTTTTGTTCAGAAAGCTCCCCTGTATACCTGAAGCCCCTGCATCTAGATCACCTGTACATTTATTTCTACATCTTGGCCCTTTGTAAATATCATTTGCGTGCACGTGGCTTCGGCCAAGCTACTTGTGCCTCTGGAGGGAAACTGTCCAGGGCCTTCCCAGGCCATGCTGAGCACAATGTCTTTTTCTTTCACCTGGCCAGCACTGGGGGTCTCACAGACCATGGGCTCCCGTGTGTGAAGCATAGGCCTGGCCTACGTGGGAGGAGCCACTAGGCTAGTACGTAGCCCTTGGACCCTGGAGACATTGTGGGGCGCAAGCCCTGGGGGTGCAGCCTGAAGGGCTCGCCCAACCCACTGCTGCCTGGCCCTGATCTGCCTCTAGCTTCCGGGGAGTTGACGGGGAGTCGACGTTCAGTTGGGGGCAGGGAGGGGAGGGGGAGGCAATGTTCAATGCCCAGCAGGACATGATTGTTGTCTTCCCGTCCCAGTCTGGCCCCTGCATCCTGTGTGACCTGCATACAGCGACCATAGCCTCATCTCTGTTCCTGTGGGCTGGGGCACATCCCCTCCCAGCCTCTGAAGGTCTGTTCACAGTTGTACATTTTGGTTAGTTGTTTTGTCCCAGCCTGCTGTGCAGGTGCTGGCAAAATGGAGTTGCATGGGTGAGTAGCCAAGGGTTGTGGATTTAATGATGCAACGGAGAGAGGTGACATCAGTCCCCAGAGCCGTTTGGTCAGCTCCAGAGTCTCTAGGCCAGTTGATGCCCCGGTGATGCTGGCGTTCCGTCCCGGTGGTGTTCATTTCATCCTTCCAGAAATAGTAACTGTAGGCGTTTGAGAGCCAGGCTGAGGCTGGAGCGGATCCGAGCAGTGTGCTTCTCCATCCACTCGGGCTCCCTGGTGGCTGAGTGCTCCCCCTGCCTGCTGCGAGCCCCTTCAGGGCCCCTTCTCCCCAGTGTGCCCTCAGCTAGGTGCTCCCAGGATGCGGACCTCTTCGGCTGTGCTCGGCCTCCTCTTCTGCTGTCTTTAGAGTCCAGCGAGAATCACCAGGGCTTGGGGATATCTGCCAGGGTCACTTTGGGGACTTTTGCCCAACACCTCTTTTTTGTTGAGTTTTGTTGGGGTCTGTTTGTGGTCCTGGGAGGGTTGAACCTCAGGGCCTTTGCACTGACCTCAACTCTTTCTATTTTGAGACAGCCTCGCTAAATCACTAAATTGTGATTATTGAGATTCTCCTGCTACAGGCTCATAGAGTGCTGGAATTACAGACATGGGCTGCCACTCCTGGCTTCCAAATGCTGCTTTTGAGGACAGCCTGCTAGGAGGGTCTGGGAGTAGAGCTCAGAGTGGAGCACTTGTGTCTGGAGTAGGGCTCCTAACAGCTCCCCTACAGGTACCGTGGAGCCCACCTGGTAGGCGCTGCCACTCACGTGGGTATGCTAGTGCTCGTGGATCACTGGGAAACCTTATCATGAGTCCAGGGAAGGTGCCGGGCCGCAGGGCGGACCACACTAGCGTAGCCAGGACGTGAATTGCTCCAGTGTCAAGGCTGTGATCGAGGACAGTATAGGTTAGATGGGGAAGGACAGGTTGCAAAGCCAGGGCCTGGTGTCCTGGTGCCCGGGTGGCCCTGGCAGGACAGTTACTTGCCCAAGTCCAGAACACCAAGATCCTCCCTGCAGGGGCCCCTCAACAGGGTGGAGAGGCAGAGTGAGAGGAGCGCTTCTCTGACCCGGCACAGGCTCCTCAAGGGTGGGTGTCTGGGAGGACCGCCCTCCATGACATCAGAGGGAGGGGTGGGCGTAGTGCTGGAGCAGCAGGCTCTCTGTCGGATGCTTGGCTTGGCCTTTGCGTGCTCTCAGGAATCCCTAGTGGTCCCAGACAGCAGCCTGTCACGTGTGTTAATAAAATGGGATAGCGAAAGCCAGACATGGTGGCACACAACTGTAGTAATCTTGGCACTGTAGGAGGCCGAGGTGGGAGGATCCCAAGTTCAAGCCCAGCTTGGGGAAATGAGGGATGTCGTCAGTCCCTGTCTCAAAATACAAAGGGCCCTTGGGTGTAGCTCAGTGTGAAAGCCTTGAGTTCAGTCCCCAGGACGGCAGACAGAAAAAGGGTCAGCCACGCTGGTCAGGCGGTGATGACCTGGTCCGGCTGGACAGACACGGAACGCGGAAGCTGCTGCTCTTCTTGCCGAAAGGAGGCCTGCTCCTTTCAAGTTGCCGGTTCTTTGCGCCCAGCCCTACCGCTGAGCGCCTGTGCGCACGTCCAAGTCTGCAGCATCTACGGAGAGCCGTCCTGCTGTCCAGGCCCTCTGCTGGCATCCTCCCGGGCACTGGCTCCTCTCACTTAGCTGGCAGCCGGACTGTCCTTTCCCTCTATCCCCAGGCAGGCCACACCTCCAGCCGTCCCAGAAGGCTAACTGCAAGCCGGTTTGTAGGCAGGGCATCACCCAGCCACCTGCAGCCCCGCTGACTGCCAGCTTCAAGCTGGGGCGGAGAGCAGAGAGGCTCCCAGGGGGAATTGGCTGACCACGGGCTCCGAGTACAAGGTAGGGCCCCACTACCCATGTCTTTAGGGTGCATCCTGGCTTCTCCTGCCATTGGAGCCGGGGCCAGTGGCACCCACCCAGCTCATCTCCTGTGAGAAAGGTTAGCTGTGGTTTGACTTGTCTCCCTCTTCTGTGTGTTGGTTCCGTGAGGATCCGTCAGAAACACTGAAACACTGAAAGCTCATCGGGCCCCAGTGCTGGGCTTGGCTGAGCTTCCGTGGTGGGTGGCAGTTCTCACCAGGGGACTGCATTTCATTTCCCCTCCCTCCAGCGCATGACACCTCCTGGCCTTATGCCTCTGCTAGCAAAGCTTCCTGTCCTTGGACAGCTCGGACACATGATGTCCAACCACTCCGCTCCAAGAAAGTCCTTACCCAGGCACAAGCTGGACCCCTGTCATGTTCCAACCCTCAGTGCAGTCTGAACCGGCATTAGGAAGGGGCCCCAGCTGACTGCAACAGGGAGCCCAGTGTCGTGTCACCCCTGGCTCTGCTGTTGTAGCCAGCAAAGTGACATCTACAGTGAGGCCAGGTTCACAGGTTTCCATCCCAAGAAGTGTCCGGGTGTGAATGCCAATTGTCCAGGTGCCAGGTGTGAGCACATTGGTTTGTGGGCATCTGGTGCTGACGAAAGGGGATGTCCCTCTTTCCTGTGGAGCTGGCTGAACCCTAGTGGAGAGAACCTGAGAGCCTGAGATGGGACAGGGGGTTGGCGGCGGGGGTGGGGACATTCATTCTCCGAATACTGTAAACTGTCTGACAGTGACAGTGAGTGAACCACAGTAAACACTTTTCACTATGACCCAGAGCATATGTATGTTATACCCGCAGCTGGAAATGTTTTCCCAAAGTGGTGCTCATTCTTTCTAATTTTTTAATATGTTAATTTGTGTAATAGTACTCTTGCTTACTACATGCACACATGCAGTCAGAAGCTCCCTTTCTCCATGTTGGTCACAGCCCCAGAGTTGGTCCCACTTTGCATGTCTTGCTGGGGTCTCAGCACGTACCGCTGTCACAGTCTCGGGGCTTCTGAGCCTGGTGCCCCTTGAGCCCTGGCCAGCTCTTCTGTGTTGGAGGTGCCGCAGCCCTTGTCCCTTCCCCAGGTCAGACCGCCCAGAGTACCCCCACCCATTTCCTGGTCTCCGTAGGGTAAGATGGCTTCGGGGGAGAGCCTGCAGGCTGACTGGCCTCCCTGCCCCTTCTCCCTTTACCCGACCATCAGCCAGAGCAGCAGCACTGCCTTGCCAGGGTCTTACTCAGCAAGGCTGAGGGACCTGGCTACACCCCACCCAGCACCCTTACAGCTGTTCTCTGTCTCCCTGGGTCCCCCTGGTCCCTCCCTACCTGGGCCTCCATCTTCCATGTGGCTCCGAGCACCACCTACCTTGCGTCTCTTCCCCCTCCACCCCCCTGTGGCTCCAGAATGGGGGTTTGGCAGAGCAGGCGCTGAGCTTCTGGGCGCCTGGCATGGGAAGTGCTTAGCCAGCATTGGCCAGGCTGTGAGCTCCTTAAAGCCCCACACTGAGGCACATGCCCAATGTCCTGGCCCTAGAGGAGCCAGCCCGCAAGCCCTGTTACCTGTGTCTGGGTGCTCCACGTTCACCTCACACCCACCCGTGGTGCTCCCTGTGCAGAGGCAATGCTGGCATCTCTGGACTTTTCTTTCTTTCCCTTTCCCTGTTCAGAAACCTCTGCTAGGCGCAGCTTTCACAGAAACACTAGACGAAAGCTCAGCGGCTCCGAGGTTGCTTTAGAGTCTAGAGTGGCAAGTGGAACCGGCCCACCCCCAGCTGTAGCTTCCCTCCTAAAACAGTGTTCTGTCTTTTTTATTTTTTCACTCCAAATGCTCCCCAGCCACAGGGACTGGGTCTTTGTTTCATATTCTTAGTGTTGCTGTACCATTTCCTGGAGCGGCTGCAGCGCCCTCTAGTGATCGCGGCCCAGAGCTGGCTGACACTGGCGACTAGGAAGTTGATGCTGAAGGGTCAGAGGGAAGTGGAGGGCGGGAGAGGCCGGCACTCAGGACTGATGACACGCAGCCAGGCCGAGGACCCATGTGGAACGCTGCGTACTGTCATCGGACCTTGCTGGGGCTCCCTGTGGGACATCTGTCTGTTTTACTACTTGACTGGGGATGGGGTCATGGCGTCCTTTTGCTTTATTGTAAGTCACATCCTCTTCATAGACTTGTGGTTGCCTTTGCCAAAATGTCAGAGACTTTGAAGCATTATGTTCCTATTTTAGGGTTTGGCCTGCCTCTGTTGGGTGACACCTAACCATGTCCTGGTGTTGTGAGCAGAGGCTACAGCCAAGGGGTGTCCACTTGGGTGATGGCTGAGGGACGAGCTCTCCCAGCCCCGTTCTCTGGTGTCTTGGAGGTGGGCTGATGCCGATACCCACCCATTCCTGAGTTATTGACAAGCTGTAGGGGATTAGCCCAGGGTCGGGACCCTGCCAAGAGAAGAGAGGCCAGCCCAGCAGAGAATGGCCCAGGCTGGGCCGCTGGAGGCCGTGGCAGCTATGGGGCTGGGGAGGGCCAGGTCTGGGTTCTGTGCATTGGGATGGCTCCCGCTGCCAGCATCCTGGGTTACTCAGCAGTCTGCCAGCTCTGCAGCACCATAGATAAGCAGCAGGCAGCAGCTGGCAGGACAGATAGCCCAGATTAGAACACCGCATCGGGTGATCGCTGGCTTCAGGGTGACCCCTGCAGCCTCGTGTCATGCTCGTCCTCATCTGCTGTCCTCGGCATGTGCTGCCAGGCTTGGAGGGAGGACATTTGACTCACTGCACACAGTCTGTGAGGCTGGCCCAAATATGAGACCCTTGGCCCAGTTGTGGCAGCCCTGGGGGTGGAGGGTTTGCCAGCGGTGCAAGGCCCCGGGATTCATCCCCAATACCACAGAAAAAAGTGCCTCCGTAAGGCCTTGTCATGGCCTCAGGTAGGAAGCAGGACTGCAGGGCCCTCGGCCTAGGGATGGTATCTGTCCTAGACCCGCTGCTGGCCAGAGGATGGATGTATGAAGTGCATTGGGCCAGAAACCCAGGACCGTGTGCACTGAGCAGTAGGGGTGGGGTGCTCAGGCGAAGCTGGGGCAGAAGTGTGTTGCATAGTGGCTTTAGATGCTTCTCTCACCACTGTGTTCCTTTCCTTTCCCAGCTGAAACTGGAGGACCGCTCCGTGGTGCCCCGAGATGTGGTCCGCCACATGCGCTCTACCGTGAGTACTGTGTCCCCACCGCTGCAGGAACTGGAGCCTGCCGCCCCAGTGTTTTGGGAAGGCGGGAGAGTACCTGGGATCATCTGGGTGGGCTCTCCCGGGACACCTTCTCCCTTTCCCAGGACAGTCAGTGTGGCACGGTGATCGACGTCAACATCGACTGTGCTGTCAAACTTATCGGCACCAACTGTATCATCTACCCCGTGAACAGCAAGGACCTGCAGCACATCTGGGTGAGCTGTCTCTCCTGACCCCCCCCACCCCCCGCCCACCCCTTCTCGGTGGGGGACGGTGGGCGGCGGGGCCCAGTTGCAGGGACCACTCATACCAGGTGGCCTCAGTGCTGCCATGAGCGCCAGCATGTGCCACCAGTGAGGTTGTCTTTAGCTGCTTCTGTTTCTCCTCTGGCACTTCCTAGCCTTGGTGTGCAGTCCAGGCTGGCCTTGGACTCGTGGCAGTCCTTCTGCCTGAGCCTCCCAAGTGCTGGGATTACAGGCACATACCACCCTGCCCAGCTTAACATAACTCTTTACACACACACACACACACACACACACACACACACACACACACACACACACACACACAGACACACACAATTTGTTTATTTTGGTGGCAGGGTCTTGCTCTGTAGTCAAGGCTGGTCCTGAACTCACTGTGTAGCCCAGGCTGGCCTTGAAATCACAGCAATCCTCCTGCCTCTGCCTCCTGAGTGCTGGCCTTACAGGTATGCTCTGTGCCATAGGTGCGTCCCCCAGCACCACAAACGGAACAAGAGAGCAAGCAAGCTGTGGAAGTTGCTAGGCTCTTAGCGCTCAAGAGGGTGTGGCTCGGCAGTTGGAGCACCTCCCTAGCAAGCACAAGGCTCTGGGTTCAGTTTTCCGGTGCCATGCCAGCTGCGTGTGGTGGTGCATGCCTGTAATCCCAGCCCCTAGGAGGCTGAGCTGGAGGATTGCCTATGTTCTACCTTCCCTCAAGGCCAGCCTGGGCTCCATAGTGAGTTTAGGACCAACCTGGACTGTAGAGCAAGAGACCTTGGTACACTGGGAAATAACACATGTATAATTCATTCATGCACATGCCCTAAAAATGTCAGCACCTAGTCTACATGTACATTAGACTGTATGTGTTCTTCTTGATCCTTCTACTTCCAGCTGAACACCTCCAACTCTTTTCCCTCCCCCTTTTCTGAGTTGGTGGCACCTTCAGCAGTGAGAAGCGTGACTCCCACTGACCTTGATAGAGTAGCCTGTTCACTTAAACCCTTTACTTACTTACCCACTGCACTTGTTCACTGTCTCCGTTGCCTCTGGAGACTGCCACCCCCAGGCAGCCCCACACCTCCTCCTTCTGCTGGGAACAAGAGTTCAGGGCGCAGGCCACATGGCCTGTGCAGAAGCCCCCCAGAGCTTCTCCCACATCTTGGAAGACAGAAGAGTCGTGCCCTGGCATCATAGGGTCTGCTCTCTCACCGCCCCATGCCCTCTGTCCACAGCCCTTCATGTATGGGGACTATATTGCCTATGACTGCTGGCTGGGGAAGGTCTATGACTTAAAGAACCAGATCATCCTAAAGCTGTCCAATGGCGCTAGGTAGGTGTCTTACCACCTGGGAGTCATCCTTGGGACAGGGCAGCCTGCTGGAAGGTGGGGAGGGGTTGCCTCCTCCTGGGGCCTGTGGTGACCCTGGTTCTGGCCACGGCTCTACCTCACAAGCATTCAGGCCTCACCTGTGCTAGTCCCCTAATCTGCAGTGGCCCAATTCTCCTGCCCAGTTTCTGGCCCTCTTGCCTTAGAGAAACATCTTCATTTAGAGTAATCTCCCGGGTTTGGGCAGTATAAGATGCTATAATGGCAGGGCTCAGGGTCTTGATCGATCACAAAGGCTGAGCTGGTGATAGAAGACGGGGGGGTGGGGTGGGGGGAATGTCAGGCTGCATGGACATCATGGGACCTGCATGTCTCTACCACCTGGTGCTCAGTTGCAGGTGCGCAGTGCAGAATGAGTCTCCTTTTACTGTTTCAGGTGCTCCATGAACACAGAAGACGGCGCCAAGCTCTACGATGTCTGTCCGCACGTCAGTGACTCCGTACGTTGCCCCACCCAGCTGTGTGGAGGGCAGGCACCCTTCCCTTGTGCCTCTGGTGGCCTAGGGAGGAGGGACTTGGCAGAGCTTGGAGCTGGCCCAGGCCAAGCAGAAAGGGATTCCCGGAAAGGGGTGGGCAAGCGTCCGAATATGTAGGTGTCTGGGCATGGGTAGAGAACATGAGAGCTCTTTCCACATCTCTGTGCACCTCCTCTCTTGTCCTTTAATGTCTTTTCGTGTATGGAGTGACTCAGTCCGTTGGGGCATATTAGCACATAGTCCACAGGCACAGTTTGTACTAGGGGTACAAAATGCGACAAGTTTTGGGATCACTGCTGTCCAGAGCTGTAAGAATGGCCCTCCAGCCAGCAGCATCAGCACTGGCAAGAGCCTGTTAAAAGTCTAGTGTGAGTCTGCAGCTGCAGCCACTGCTTCTCAGTCCCAGGGTGACTGATGTGCTCCTGCTGTTGACCGAGTGCTGTAGGATGTTGTTGGAAGTGTGGTGTCCTGTGTCCTAGGACTTCTGCAGGCCGGCTTGCAGTGACAGGCCTAGGGAGCATTGTCACTCACGCAGTCCTGCTCACAAGGACTTTCCTCTGGCCCCACTCTGCAGGGTCTCTTCTTCGATGATTCCTATGGCTTCTACCCTGGCCAGGTGCTCATTGGCCCTGCCAAGATCTTCTCCAGTGTCCAGTGGCTGTCGGGGGTCAAGCCTGTGCTCAGCACCAAGAGCAAGTTCCGGGTGGTGGTGGAAGAGGTAGGGAGCGGGTAGGGGTGGTTACCCTGACCTCCACACCTGGGAGGAGGGCTGAGTTTCCGCAGCCTTCCTTGCCCGCTGTTCATTGCCGGGACTCCATCAGATAGAGGGATCCTTGGTCTGGTCTTGCTGTGGCCGATACCTGCCTGCACAGGCTCAGTGAAGCAGGGTGGCCTATGACAGGGGGCAGGGTGTTGGGGTGTGTCTGTGCATGACCACAGCATAAAGGTCTGCCCTCCAAGTCCCAAGGTCCTGGGTGTCTGGGCATTTGGTTCAAGTCCCAGTTCCACGCGCACACAAAAGTGTTATGAGAGTCTGCTCTGGCATTGGATCATCCTGCCTACTGTCTCCAGGTACAGGTTGTGGAACTGAAAGTCACATGGATTACCAAGAGTTTCTGTCCAGGGGGCACAGACAGTGTCAGCCCCCCACCCTCTGTCATCACTCAGGAAAACTTAGGCAGGTGAGCTACTCCCCAGTGCTAGCAACCTCAGGGCCACACTTGGGGCAATTCCCTGTCCCCAGCCACAAGGGCAAGGGATGGCTGAGGGCACACCGGCCGCTTAGCCCCCGCTTCTCCAACACAGGGTGAAGCGTCTCGGATGCTTTGACCACGCTCAGCGGCAGCTCGGGGAGCGCTGTCTGTATGTCTTCCCAGCCAAGGTAGAGCCGGCCAAGATTGCCTGGGAGTGTCCAGAGAAAAGCTGCACCCCGGGGGAGGGCTCCATGGCCAAGAAGGTACGTCCTTGTGCTGGGGCGGCGGCATCGAGGGGCTGGCCGCGAGCCGTGTGCATGGCCAGGGAGGATGGGCTGTGCTCGAGGCCGTGGGGCAGCTGTGAGGACGCTTGCTGGCCATGTAGGTGTGGAGAGCTGATGCTGCCCCAGCCTGGTGCCCAGGTCAGTGTGGCTGCCCAGCACTCTTCACAGCACCATGTCCTGCTCTGCCCTTGCAGGTGAAGCGCCTGCTGAAGAAGCAGGTGGTGAGGATCATGTCTTGCTCCCCGGACACCCAGTGCCCCAGGGACCATGCCATGGAGGACCCAGATAAGAAAGGGGAAGCCAAGGCCAAGAGCATCACAGGGTCTGCCAGCCCTGAGGAGCTGCCTGACGGGTCCCCCAGCCCAGTGGAGATGCAGGAGGAGGGCGCAGAGGACCCTCGGGAGGCTGGCGAGCCGCGGCCCCCCTTCCTGCTGAAGGAGGGCGGGGACGACGGGCTGCACTCGGCAGAGCAGGACGCGGATGATGAGGCAGCCGATGACACTGACGACACCAGCTCAGTGACCTCTTCTGCCAGCTCCACCACCTCCTCCCAGAGTGGCAGTGGCACAGGTCGCAAAAAGAGCATCCCCTTGTCCATTAGGAACCTGAAGCGGAAGCACAAGAGGAAGAAGAGTAAGATCACGCGAGACTTCAAGCCAGGGGACAGGTAATTCACCCGTAGTGTCCGGCTAAGACCACACGCTGGGCCTGGCTCGTCTCCCCTGCACACCCTGCCACAGCTTCAGGTGCTCCCCTGCTACGATGTGGGGTGCCCAGGGTAGGCCCGGGGACATGAGGGACCTGAGAGTGGTACAGAGGTGGCCTGGGCACTCCCGCATGGATCGAGAGCTCTGAGCTCCGAGGCCCACAGTAGCATGGAGGAAAGAAGATAGCCAGCCCTTCCCAGAGGGAGCCTTGTGCAGGCCACTCTCTCAATGGCCTGCTCCCGGCAGGGTGGCCGTGGAGGTGGTGACCACAATGACCTCGGCTGACGTGATGTGGCAGGATGGCTCTGTGGAATGCAACATCCGCTCCAACGACCTCTTCCCCGTGCACCACCTGGACAACAATGAATTCTGCCCTGGAGACTTCGTGGTGGACAAGCGAGGTAGTACTGGCCACAGCTGCTGCCAGTGAGGCCGTGGGAGGGGCGGGCGCAGCATGCCCAGTCAGAGCTGGGGTGAGGTCAGGGAGAAGCTGTTTCTTCATGGGCTAGGAGACCTGTGTGGTTTGAGGTGCCATGGTGGCAGGCAGGCACCACCAGGACCCCCTAGCTAGTCGTGTCCCCCTCCCCCACCCTGCTTTCCTAGTCCAGAGCTGTCCGGACCCCGCTGTCTACGGTGTGGTGCAGTCGGGAGACCACATTGGGCGCACCTGTATGGTGAAGTGGTTCAAGCTGCGGCCCAGTGGGGACGACGTGGAGGTGAGTGCGTGGAGCGCCTGCTGCTGCCTGCAGGTGGGCTCTGGGCGTCAGCCACAGTCCCTGCCTGACGACAGCCCCTCCTGCCACAGCTCATCGGTGAGGAAGAAGACGTGAGCGTTTACGACATTGCTGACCACCCTGACTTCCGGTTCCGCACCACTGACATCGTCATCCGCATTGGCAACACCGAGGATGGGGCCCCTCACAAGGAGGATGAGGTACACCCCCTCCCCAGGTTCCTCTTCTGGATGGTTGCTCCTTGCCCACAGGGCGACTGCAGTCCCTGATGGTGCCACCAGGGAGACCAAACCCGTGAGTCTGAGCCAGCACAGCTCCTGCTCAGCCTACGCCTGCAGCGATCTGGCCTCCTGGGCCCCGCTGCTTAGGGGTCCGGGAAGACCCAGGCTCCAAGCCATGAGAATGTGAAGCTAAGCACTACAGCGCATGGGCGGCAAGGTGTGGGAGGCGGGTTACGGTGGGAGCACGAAGCCAGCTGCCCCCTGCCAGGGAGAGCAGGAAGCCACCGAGGCCAGAGCTGTGCCAGGGTGCGGGGACCCGCAGGGCTCACTGTCAGGCAAAGGGGCAGGCTCCATGGGCAGTGGGCACTGAAGGAGTCGAGCGAGGGCACCACACTTGAGTCCTGCCTGTAGGCACCTTTCTCCCTGCGTCCTCGCAGCCTCATCATTCCACCCACTGCCCACACTCCTTTGGAGGTGCTCTGGCCCCTGACTGTCTCTCTGTCCCGCAGCCATCAGTGGGTCAGGTGGCCCGTGTGGACGTCAGTAGCAAGGTGGAGGTGGTGTGGGCTGACAACTCCAAGACCATCATCCTGCCCCAGGTAAGGCTCTGGCCAGACTGCCCAGGTTTGTGGCCTTAGCCACCTGGGCTGAGAACTCTGGCCTGTCTCCTGTGCCTGGAGCCTCAATGTTGGCTCTCTGGTCTTTCCCACCAAGGCTTGGGGCAAGGGGCAATGGCCATCCATGACCTATGGGCACAGAGATGCTCACAAACCTCAGGGCTCTCGCATTCTCAGCATACTGTGCTGAGAAAATGCACGTTAACTCCTAAAAGGACAAGAAAGAGCCTTTCCTGCCAGCCAGGAGCATTCTTAACCGATGAGCAGAGGGGGAGGAGCTGGCCCCTGTTCCACACTGAGTTATGTCCCAGAACTTTAGTATTTTTCTTTTCTTTTCTTTTCTTTTCTTTTTGTTTGTTTAGTCCATCTCTCCAGTCCAGGCTGGTCCTGAACTTACTCTGTTGCCCAGGCTGGCTATGAACTCATAGTAATTCTCCTGCCTCAGCCTTCCGAGTACTGGGATTATAGGCATATGCCACCACATCAAGCTTATGTGGTGCTGGGGAATTGAACTCAGGGCCTTGTGCTTGCTAGGCAAGTGCACTAACTGCTGTGCTATACGTATCCTTCATGCCCCACCCCCACCCCCTTTCTCCAAGGACTTTTCTTTTTTTTAACTTTTGAGTCAATAACTCTGTGTTACCCGGGCTGAGCTCAGAGTTGTGATCCTACTGCCTCAGCCTCTGATAGTACTGGGATTATAGGCCACGTTGTCTGGCTCTGACCCTACTTGAGTGATGTTATAGCCCAGCTTCTCTCCAGGTGCCCCATGAGGTGAGCTTGCCTGCTCATTCTGGCATCATTCTGTGCAAGGGCAAGGACACGCTTCTGGGTCACATGTACCTGGCTCCCGGTACACCCCCACAAAGACCATTCTGCTCTCATTGGCAGCTGGCCCGAGACCTGGGGTGGGCTGGGTCTGCTGTGGTGTCCCCTTGGGCAGGTGTTGACCAAGTGCAGTGA
The DNA here is from genome assembly GCA_004027205.1 of Ctenodactylus gundi. Taxonomy (NCBI): domain Eukaryota; kingdom Metazoa; phylum Chordata; class Mammalia; order Rodentia; family Ctenodactylidae; genus Ctenodactylus; species Ctenodactylus gundi. Next base: position 327,467 of record PVKB01001781.1, read on the forward strand.
CAGGGAAGAAGCTGGGTGCACTTTTGGCTGAGGCTTTGGGTCCTACCAGGGGGAAGGAGGGACAGGTAAAGGGCTCACTGGAGAGGCCTGGTTGCTGCTGGCACAGAGTAAAAAGAGGGGTGAGAGAAGTGGGTGTGGCACAGCCTCGGTGAGTCACCATTAGCTGGAAATTTGGAGTCCCCAGAGCTCCTCCTCTGGGGAGGACTTCCTGCCTGCATTACCCCCACAATACCTTTCTGTCCCTAGCACTTGTACAACATTGAGTCCGAGATCGAGGAATCAGACTACGATTCAGTGGAAGGCAGTACCAGTGGGGCATCCTCAGATGAGTGGGAGGATGACAGTGACAGCTGGGAGACTGACAATGGGCTGGTGGATGATGAGCACCCCAAGATAGAGGAGCCTCCTGCCCTTCCCACCGTGGAGCAGCCGGTAGCTCCCGAGGAGGACAAGGGGGTAGTGATCAGCGAAGAAGCCGCCACGGCCGCCATCCAGGGGGCCGTGGCCATGGCTGCCCCCATGGCCGGGCTGATGGAGAAGGCTGGCAAGGATGGGCCCCCCAAGAGCTTCCGGGAGCTAAAGGAGGCCATCAAGATCCTGGAGAGCCTCAAGAACATGACAGTGGAGCAGTTGCTGACAGGCTCCCCCACCTCCCCCACTGTGGAGCCCGAGAAGCCGACACGGGAGAAGAAATTCCTTGATGACATCAAGAAGCTGCAGGAGAACCTCAAGAAGACCCTGGACAATGTGGCCATCGCAGAGGAGGGGAAGATGGAGGCGGTGCCCGACGCGGACCGCAGGGAGGAGAAGCCCGAGGGGCAGTCCCCAGTGAAGGCCGAGTGGCCCAGCGAGACCCCTGTGCTCTGCCAGCAGTGCGGTGGAAAGCCTGGTGTCACCTTCACCAGCGCCAAGGGCGAGGTCTTCTCTGTGCTGGAATTTGCACCTTGTGAGTGGTTCCTGCCAGCCCACGCTCCTTCCCTGGGGGACACCAGTGTCCTGGGCCAGGGTGCTAGTGGGTGGAGGCCCTGGGTCTGGAAGGTGGCCAGCTCTGCATGCAGAGTGGCCCGGCCTCCCCATGGGGGCTGACTCTTCTCTCCCTCTCCAGCAAATCACTCCTTTAAGAAAATTGAGTTCCAGCCCCCGGAAGCCAAGAAGTTCTTTAGCACAGTGCGGAAGGAGATGGCGCTCCTGGCTACCTCATTGCCTGATGGCATCATGGTCAAGACATTTGAGGACAGGATGGCAAGTGAACTGGTGTGGGTGGGATGGGTGTGCTGCATGGCAGCGCAGTGGCTCTGGGTGCCTGAACCTCCCTGGCCCAGCAGCACCTGAGTGGCCACCTCCTTACCCAGTGTCACAGGAGGTGACAGCTTTGTCAGGTGAAGGCTGACTCAGCATCAGGCAGCCCAGCCCCATGGCTGCACACGTGTCCAGAACAGGTGGCTCTTTCTTCTCTCAGTGTCTCACCTGTAGCCCAGGCTGGCACGGCAATCCTCCTGCCTCAGCCTCCCGAGTGCTGGGATCACAGGCTTGCGCCACCACACTCAGCTTACGTAGTGCTGGGGAATCAAACTCGCATACTTAGCCCTTGGTAGGCAAGCTCTTTAACCTCTGAGCCGTTCCTCCAGCCCTCTTCTCTCTTTTTAAACATTTGCTTGGAGTTAATTATGTAATTACCCAGGTCTGCTGTGCAAGACCTCAAGGTTGTCTCTGACCAGCTCTCACTTCCCTTTCCCCTAACCCTGAAGCCTCATCTCACTCCCAGCGTGACCGCAGACACGTATGGGACTTCCAGCTCATCCTTTTTTTTTTTTTTTTTTTTTTTTTTGGAGACAGGGTCTTGCTCTGTAGTACAGGCTGAACTCACTGTATAACCCAGGCTGGCCTCAACTCACTGCAATCCTCCTCCTTCAGACTTACAGGGGCTGAGATGAAGGTGTGCACCACCACGCCAGCTAATGTGGTGCTGGGGAATCCAGCTCAGGGCCTTGCACTTGCTAGGCACATGCTGTAGCCACTGCACTCTTCCTCCGGGCCCCTAGATGATTTTGAAATTGGTTTTGCAGGGGCCGGGGACATAGATCAATGGTTTGAGTGCTTGCCTAGCAACCACAAGACCCTGAGTTTGATTCCTCAGCACTATGTAGTAGCTAGGCATGGTGGCGCACACCTATCGTTCTAGTACTTGGGAGGCTGAAGCAGGAAGATTGCCCTGAGTTTGAGGCTAGCCTGGGCTCCATAGATGAATTCAGAATCAGCCAGGACTATAGAGTAAGACCCTGTCTCAAAAAAAAAAAAAAGCCCCTGTGCATGCCTGTAGCACATGGGATTTGGACAGTCCCTCTACACAAGTGGTTTGCTGCTCTGCACAGTGTCTTCTAAGCTGCTGTCTTCCACGGAGCAGTGTTTGTGTTGACCCAGCTGGTCCTCTGGCCCGCAGAGTGTGGTTCCATTCTCTCCTCTACCCGTGGCCAGGCCCAGTATTGTTCAGAAGGCACGTCCTGCCTGCCAATTTCTTAGTTAAGTGCTTCCTGTGCCTGCTGTGAGCCTGGCGCCATGCGGGACACTGAAATGGAGCTGAGGCCTCTCTGGAGCCTGTCCTGGAGGGGCCAGTCAGGGGGAGATGGAACTGGAAGAGGGGTGCTATTCAGATGACCCACAGCTGGTTGGTAGTCGCACCCTTAGTAACATTTGTTTCTCTTGGATTGGCGTAAAACTCCTTGAGAAGATTCCAGCCCATCTCATCTTTGCTGGGAGAAGAAGGGAACAGTATTTTTTTTTGTTTTGGTAGGGTTTTCCCAGATCTCAGAGGCCTGCCAGATGGTAGCACAGGTCAGAATGTAGCCAGGAGGCTTCGGTGGCACCCTCTGCCTTTACAGTTTTCCAGATACACACACCACATCCCTACCCACCCCCACCCCCACCCCCACACACAGACACCCCCTCAGATCCCTTTGTCATGGAAATCCTGGGGGTCTCCCAGTGTTTGCTGTGGGGCTCAGAATCAGTGCCGTCCTTCTGGTGTGAGACACCCTGCCTGTGCCCTAGACATGGAGACCTTCATAAAGTATCCCGCGAGCGGGGTGCTGTTCCTCCTAACCTGCAGGCACAAGCCTGAGAAGGGGCAGAGCTAGGCCCCATGCCATCCTCAGCGCTCCCTCCCTCCCTCCTAGGACCTCTTCTCAGCGCTCATCAAGGGCCCCACTCGGACCCCCTATGAGGACGGCCTCTACCTATTCGACATCCAGCTCCCCAACATCTACCCAGCCGTGCCCCCCCACTTTTGCTACCTCTCCCAGTGCAGTGGCCGTCTGAACCCCAACCTGTACGACAACGGGAAGGTGTGCGTCAGCCTCCTGGGCACATGGATTGGAAAGGTGAGGCCTGTATGCCAACAGTGCGGGGATGAGGGGGAGTCGGGGTGAGGGGGACCAGACTGTCCTGGATACTATCATTTGATGGCTCTGTGTGTGTTCCAGGGCACAGAGAGGTGGACAAGCAAATCCAGCCTCCTCCAGGTGCTCATCTCCATCCAAGGTGCGGCCGGGCCGGGGGAGGACGCAGCTGGCTGTCCCCACGTGGGTGGAGGGCAGGCCTGCCGTGGTGGCTCCTCTGCGACTGACGCGGCATCCTCCCGCAGGTCTGATCCTGGTGAATGAACCATACTACAATGAAGCGGGCTTCGACAGTGACCGGGGCCTGCAGGAAGGCTACGAGAACAGCCGCTGCTACAACGAGATGGCGCTGATCCGCGTGGTGCAGTCCATGACGCAGCTGGTGCGGCGGCCCCCCGAGGTCTTCGAGCAGGAGATCCGGCAGCACTTCAGCACTGGCGGCTGGCGGCTGGTGAGCCGCATCGAGTCCTGGCTGGAAACCCATGCCCTGCTGGAGAGGGCCCACGTGCTGCCCAACGGGGTCACCAAGGACAGCAGCTCACCAGAGCCACCCGCTGCCGCTGAGCTCTCAGACTCAGGCCGTGAAGAACCCGAGGACGGCGGGATGGCCCCTGGCGAGGCCTCCCAGGGCTCAGACTCAGAGGGTGGCGCCCAGGGTCCTGCTGCAGCTAGCAGGGACCACACAGACCAGACTTCGGAGATGGCGCCCGACACATCTGTGCCACCCAGTGTCAAACCAAAGAAGCGGAGAAAGAGCTACCGGAGCTTCTTGCCCGAGAAAAGCGGCTACCCCGACATCGGCTTCCCCCTCTTCCCGCTTTCCAAGGGCTTCATCAAGAGCATCCGGGGCGTCCTGATGCAGTTCCGGGCAGCGCTGCTAGAGGCTGGCATGCCCGAGGGCACGGAGGACAAGTAGCTGACCCTGGGAAGGAGCAGCACGCGGGAGAGGCCAGCGCCACTGCTCACTCGCTCCCTGGAATCTCTCCTGCCCTCTCCTGCCCGCGGTGTGCGACTCCCCCTCCCCCCCCAAGCAAGTTTGATACTGAAGTGCAAGAAGCGTCCTGAGATGCTGCGTCTGTCCCTGCGTGATCTCTAAACGGCAGGTCACCGTGGCGCGAAAACCAGAGCCGTGGGTGACTTTCCATGTTGCCCCGGCGGGGTGTCCTGACCCTTGCTCCCTTGCTGTCCTCAGGTCAGAAGTGGGGTGTCTGGGGCCTGGCATGGGGCCTGCAGGTGGCAGGAGAGTGGATGTGCCTTGCATGCAGTGTGGGCTGCCCCTGCAGTGCCCCTGTCCCTTTCGGCCCCTTCAGTTGGCCTGTAGCCTTCTCAGACCCCAGACCCTCCTGCTGCCATCGCCCCCAGCTCCAGGTCCCCTAGAGAGATCGCGGTCCTGGGGGAGCTGAGCTGCGGTTGCTGGCCCCTGGCTCTGGCCTGTTTGCCACCTAATAGCTCCCAGGCTCCTTAACTTGTTGTCTGAGAGGCTGGCACTGAGCTGGGTTCAGGTGACACTGGGAGAGGAGGTAGCCCTCCCCTGCTGACATGATGGTGAGGGCAGGGAGCGGCTGGGAGAGAACAGCGGCAAGATCCTTGCTTTTCCCACCGGCGGCTGGTGGGGCACCGGCAGCCCCACCTCGTCGTGCCTTTGGGGACTGTGTGGACCTCCGCTGCCCCTGGCCTGCCCAGGCAGCGCTCAGCGCCACCCCCCCTTCCCCGCCCCCCGCCCCCACCCCCACCCCAGGAGAGCGAGGCCTGGCCAGTCCAGGTGGGGAGCCTGCAGCAGAGGCACCCCCACCCAAGACAGGCCCAGAGTTTACACGTTTTCTAAGCTTTTAATAATGTGAAGCTCCAGGTGAAGGGGGTGCTGCTGAGCACAGTGCAGCTGTGGATCTCTGGTGTATGTATGTAATATTTAAGGTTGGAGAAAAAAATCTCAAAAGCAAAGATACTCTTACTAGAAAAAGACAAAAAAAAGCCAAAGCATGAAGCGTCTTGTCAGCCTTAAGTGGGCACCACACCTGTGCTGTGCCGGGACCACCTGGGGAGGGACTGGCCGCGCCACAGACCTGGGACCCCACGTGGGGCCTGGGGGCTGCGCTTCCGAGTCGCTGCTCACCGGGAGATGTGACTGCCTACTGCTTATGATATCTGTATAAAGTGCTGTGTGATTAAACTTTTTTTTACTTGCCTTTTTTTTTTTTTTTTTTTTTTTTTTGGCTCCCAAACAAGACAAGGCGACACTTATTAAACCTGCCTCTGGCCACTCACCAGGCTCCGCTGCCTTTCTTCTCCCATGCCTGTGTCCCTCACATGCACCTCCCTGGAGGAAGACCGACCTGTGGCCACAAGAGCTTGTTTAGTCTGCTCAGGCTAGATGCCTTTTGCAGGTCTCCAGGTGCCTCGGACTGACTCCTTTGGCATCTGGATCCAGTTAAAATTCACAGGGGCCGGGCTGAGTGGTAAAGGCCTCTACACTCATGAGGCCTGGCCATTCTAGGAGGCTGAAGCGGGAGGACTGGAAGTTCAAGCTCTGCCTGAGTAACATAGCAAGACCCTTTCTTGAAACTAAAATTAAAAATGGGCTAGGGAGGTAGCTCAGTGTGAAAGCCTGGGGCCTGATCCTATACTACCAAAGATCCACTTGGTAAGGATCCAGAGGCCAGTGGATCCCCGTCGTGCCCACAGGCTGCGGTGGTATTCTTCAAAAGCCAGTTGCTGATACGTCTGCCTCCAAGAAGCTGTGGTCCTCAGCAGCCACACTGTCCCCTCGGCTGCCACAAGCTCCAGGAGAGCTGACCCCACACACCTGGGCTGGCAAGGCATCACTCTCCAGACCGGAAGCCAACGTTGTTGCTCTCCTAGAGAGACTGCCACCTTCCACACCTCGCTTCCTTGGACGCCTGCCCAGCGCTCCTGCCCTGCTGGGTGAGGACAGGGCTGATGGCTGAGCTTAGAGGAGCCTGTGTGCCTGACATTAGACTTCAGGAATCCATCCCTTGTTCCTGGCCAGGGTCCCTAATGCCTTGAACTCTTAAGACATCTTACATGTCTTGAAATGTCTGGGCCTGATCCTCAGTGCCACAAGAAAGGCTGGAAGTAAGGATCTAGCATGGTGCTCAGGCCGTCTGGGGCGTCAGCCAGGCTCACTAACTGCGTGGGCAGAGGCAGGGGCTCTGAAAGCTCTGAGGCCTCTTCAGCTGAAGGTGGCATGGATGTCAGCGCCACCACCAAAATGCTGCCACACATCCACCAATCCTGGAATCGTACTAGGTGTCAACGTTAAACTCTTCAGGCCTTGGCTAGAACAAGACCCCGGTACCTCCCCAGTCTCCAGGACAGGACCACAGGCTGGGAGTGTCGCTTTATTTGGATCGGATCACAGAGGAGGGTCACTTACCGTAAGCAGCTGGGATTATCACCCAGGGCCTCATGTCCTCCCCAAAACAGACCCTGTCACCCTTCTCAGGATGTCCTTGTCACTCTCACATGAACTGTGAACACCCCCCTGCCCCCCCTCCCGGGTCTGAGTGAAGAGAGAATCCTGACCTCAGCCTAGACCAAGGAGATAAAGGCAGAGCAGGACCTACAGGGTCATAAGGGCTTTTTAGAAGGTGGCTTCTTCTGGGGCTCCCTGGTGGGCACAGGGTCCCTGCAGTCACTGACCATCCAGAGGTAATCAGGGTGCACCTGGCCCTGCACAGCCTCAGTGACCAGCAACTCCCCGTCCACGGCAAACACACCCCTTCCATCCTTGACCTCCAGGCGGAAGGCAGCCACAGGCACGTGCACCAAGTGGGGGCAGTCGCTGTCCATGTGCTTGCCCTTCTCCATGGCCAGGAAGAGGCGCAAGAGTGTGGCCCGTGACGCCCCCGCGCGCACATAGAACAGATGCACTGCCCCGGCTGCAGAGCGACCCATGGGGGCCGTGAACATCTTGCTGCCCATGTGTGTGTGCAGCAGTGCCAGCACCAGCACGAAGTCCTGCTCAGGCACCACGGTCCAGTGGGAGGGCACTGGCTCCCCCAGGGGGACGAGGTACGTGTCCGTGGGGCCCTGCTGTGACGGCCCCGGGGCGGCAGCAGGCGTGGTATTAGAGGCAGTGACGCTGCCTACAGGGAGGTAGGCCAGGCGTCCACGGGAGATACGCAGGTTTGCCAGGCGGAAGAGGGTGCCCACAGTGAAGCGCATCTCCCCCAGACAGCGGTACTTCTCGCTCTCTATGTCCACATCGGCCACGAAGCCCCAGGCCAGGCTGAGCACAGAGAAGACACGAGTCCCCGAAGCAGTGTGCAGTGACAGCAGGTTCATGGGGGAGAGGAGCCGGCGGCACAGGAGCCGCGTGCAGTTAGTCAGGAGGTCCTCGCCGGTCACCTGCTCGAAGCTGCAAGAGAAAGGGCAGCTGGGGGGGAGGGCAAAGCAACGGGTGGTCCCTGGCCAGCTGCCAGCAGGGACAGTAGCAGCGGGAAGGGGAGCCCTGCAGGGGCCACTAGGAGAGGGCTCTAGAAAGAAATGTTCACAGAAAAAGCCCAATGGATGCTCACTCAGCTTTTTTTTTTTTTTTTTTGGTATTGAGAACCACCCAGGCTTTTGCACTGAGCTGCGTCCCAGCCCTCTCTACCTATCTTTTTATTTCGTGATGCTGAGGATGGAACCAAGAGTCGTCCTGAACTACACCGCCAACCCCTTTCTATTGAGACAGGATCTCACTTCCTCGTTAAATTATGGCCGCAAACTTGTGACCCTCCTGCCTCAGCCTCCCAGAGCGCTGGGAGTAACGGCATTGGCCACCACACCGGGCTTTAGCCTGTCAGAGCTCAGAAGAGAAAACCTGGCACAGATGTCCAGTTCTAGCCCTGGGCTCTTCTTACCCAGCATAGTGGTTCAAGGAAGCTGCCAGCGCATTGCCAGAGCCGCCAGGGAGGCAACAGAGGGGCTTCCGGATGGCGGTCTCCCAGTCTGGCTTATCCATGAGCCCATTCACCACCTGTGGGAGCAGGCGCACCCTCAGCTGCGGAGCCCCGGCCCCCGCCGCCTGGCCCCGCCCCCAGCCGCCGGCAGGTGGGCCGCACCTCATGTATCAGACCGTCCCCAGACATGATCACTAGCGCGTCCCAGCGGTCCAGCTCCTCTGCCTTCACCAACTCCCGCGCGTGGTTCTGCCTCTCTGCGGGCATACGTGCGGCTCTCAGAGCCCAGTGCCTGGCAGGGGGGACACTCCCGCGTTCCCGGGGTGCCCACAGGACGGTACTCACCAGTGACCATCAGTTTGAAGCTGATCTGGGCCTCGGTCAGCAGAGGCCGGACGAGGGTCTGGAACTGCTGCAAGGCCTTGCCCTTGCCGCTCCGAGGGTTCAGCAGCACGAGCGCGCGGCAGGGCCGAGGGAGGGATAGCCGGGATCCGAAAGCTGCAAGAACAAACCGAGAAGGCCGCGTCCCCGACTACCCGCCAGGGGGCGGAGGAGAGCAGCAGGGGCTCCGGTGGAAACGCAGCGTCCGCAAATACCGAGAGTAACTGACTCAACAGAGCCGGACCGCAGGAAGCGGCCTCGGGCGGGCGGGGAGGTCCGGCGCGGCCCGGCGCCTCCCACACCCCTGCCTGGGCTGAAGCCGCCGGCTACGGGCCTCGTGGGCGAAAAGTGTTTCCCTAGACTATTCCCAGCCCTTCTCTTGGGGTGGTCCATCATTATTGGCAAGAGACTGGGGATCCCCCACAGCCCTTCCCAGCAAGAGTCCCACAAACCTGGATCCACAGGCTGGTCCCGAGGGCCCTGTGGCCAGGAGGGCGCCGGCGCGGCCGGAGCGCTGCCTGCCATGGCAGCGGGTCCTGACATGCACTCCTTATCGGTGCTGCCCAGAAGGGCGGCGCGGGGCTGGTTGTGGGGCTCACCCTCCCCGCCCGGAGCTGGGGCTCTGGAGGCACCCGCCTCATTCCTTGCGGTGGCCAGAGCTGAGAGACAGGAGGCGACAGCGCTGGCTGGCGGAGGCCGGAGCCACTGGCTTCTTGATGTCAAGGGCGGGGGGGAGCGCCCAGCCAGACGCGGGGACCACACGCGGGCAGTGGCCTGTTGCAGAACAACCAAAAGCGCACGGGTCCAGGACCTCGGCTCAGCCTGTCACCAACGGACTGATCCCCGCACTTCCCGAGGTGAAAGGTCTCCTTCGCGGGGTCTTTCCTCTCAGAGGCTTCGCGTTCCCGTCCCACGTGAGTCACAAACCCCGTGGCTCTCTCCGTGTGGCCAACTCCTCAGTCAGCCGGCCTGTCGGGGGAAGTCCTGTTGCGCAAAAAAAATTTGAATTCCAGGGAACGTGGCAAAGCCATCAGCTTAGCCCGGGGATTCTCCCCCTCCCCCAGCCCGGCGGGCGGGTCACAAAGTCCCCAAGGGCCGCGCTTTTCAGGGATGCTAGCCGCGCCCGTAGGAACGGCCGGATCGCAAGTAAATCGAACCGGAGCGGGGCCCGTGCGCGAGTGGGCAGGCGGCTACAGCGTGCATGGCCCAGTTTCCAGGGGGCCCCGCGAGGGCGGCCCGCCCGAGTCCCTTGTCGCAGCAGGGGAAAGGGGGCGATCCGGCTGGCCGCCGCGGCGCCGACGCTGCTCCCTCCGGCGGCCCGGGGCGCGGCACAGCTCGTCCCGGGCTCCGCCCACGACCGAGGGCAACCGGAGCTGGCACAGGCCTCGCTCCCTCCAGGCTCAAACTTTTCGCCCAAGTTTGTGGCGGGGCGGGGCGGGGGAGGGCCCTGTGCCCGGGCATCGGCCCGGCCAAGCCCCACGTTCCTCCGAGTCGCGAAGATGAAATCGGAGCTCCGGCTGCCCGAGTCTCCAACCCCCAGCCTCGAGGCTCGGCTCCCCGCACGGTCCTGTCCCACTGCGCGGTGGCGCGCGGCTCCTGGCCGAGTCCCGGGGTGCCTGCGCGGCCCCACCGCTCGCTGGGCTGGAAGAGTCGCGGCGCCGCGCCGCCCGCGCGAGGAGCGCGCAGCACGGCACGCCTCGCCGCCGGGCTCCGGGCGGCCGCCGGCCACGCGCGGTCCGCGGCTCGCGTACGACGCTGGGCTGCTCCCCGACGCGCCGACCTCGCACCCCGCGGCGCCGGGCCCGGGCCGCCCGGAAAGTGGGGCTCAGACCCTGCCCTCCGCGGGGCCGGGACGTCTCATCGGGGCCCGCCGCTCCCCTCTGCGTCCCTCGCGTTCCCACGGACGATTATTTTTAGTTGTCGCCCAACCAGAGAGCGCGAGCTAGTCGGGCGCCCGCATCCCGGGCACGGCTGGGGCTGCGCGCCCGGGACGAGGAGCCGCCTCCGGCACCTCCAAAGTTGGCTCCGGGTCTCCGGACCACTACCGAGGCTCACCTGCAGCGGAGCGGCGGCCTGCAGTGGGCGACGCGGGCCGGCGCGGCTCGCACGCTGGACGGGAGCGCTGCGATGTGCACTGGCCCAGGCTACCGCCCGGATTGGAGCGGCAGCGGGGGGCGTGGCCCGGTGCGGGGGCGTGGCCCCGCCCGCCCCGCCCGCCCCGCCCCCGGCTCCGCGGGAAGTGCGAACGCGACGCGCTCCGGCTTCCAGGGGGTGGGGACGCGTGAGTCGGCGTGTGTGTGTGTGCGCGGAATGTTTTGCTGCGAGTGACCTAACGTGTCCCCCACCCCAGTCCGTGATCGGCTGGAGTTAAAACCCCAGAACGGCTTCTGCGGAGACTGGAAGGTCCCAGGGCCACGCAGGTGCCCTGACCAGGTAGGGCCGGAGTTCGGGGAAGCCAGACCCCTGCAGGAGCTGACACGGTCCAGCCCGTGGCTGCCGAGGACTCACGCGCCCACGCCGGTGCCCAGCCCCCACACGCCGCGCTCGTCCCGTGGCTGCTTCAATCCGGAAGCGGCGCGACGCCCTGAACGCGGGCGCGCCTCCCGCGCGCCTTCTCTTCCCCACTACCCTGGTCACATCCCCCCTTTTGGGGGGCGGGCCCCGCGCGCGCCCTGCGGTGTGCGTCCCTGCCCCCCGCTCCCGCAGCCCTGCACCGGATTTGCAAGGTCCCGAGTGCGTTCCGAGAAGGTGACTCAGCGACGCGCACGTGGGTAGCGGAACTCCCAGAACGGAGCGACCCGAGGAGGGGAGGGAGCCGGGAGCGTCGTCCGTGGGGACCGGGTTCTGCCCGCTCCCCGCACCCCGACACACACGTGCCCGGAATCCGGCGCGAGTGGGGGGGGAGGGCAGCGCTGTAGCCGCAGTGCCGCGGCCACGCGCAGCGGGGACGCGAGCAGCAGCGGGGCAGGGCCGGGGCTCCGCTCGGGGAGAGGCCCAGCCGCGCCCTTCCCCGTGGTCCTCTTTCGCTCCCCTCGCGAAGACACGGGTAGGAGGCAGCTGTGCCCCCTCCGCCGGATCTTAGCCCCGGGGGTGGCGGCCGGCCCCGCTCCGGAGGGCTTTTCCAGCAGGCGCAGGAAGCCCCTGTGGTACAGGCTGAAGAGGGGAAACTGAGACCCAGGGAAGGAAGTCCTGGCTGTGCCTGTGAGTTTCTGTTTGGACTCTCCGTCCCTTGGAACCCGTCCAGCTCTGGGGTGCGGACGACTGGAGGCTCCGAGGGCACGGGAAGGTGGGGCCTGTGTCCTGGGCTCTTTGTCCCTGGCCTGAGGCCCCAGCACCCCTCTTGACTTGCGAAGGCCCTGTGGGAGAGAGGCCAAGGGCAAAACCCTCTGGCCCTTGTTATAGTCGGTACAGTGGCTCCTCTGTCCTCCCTTCCGGCTTACCCCCTGGCCTCGTCACCTGCAAGGCCTCTGGCCTCGGCTCTGCCCTCCTGGATCTTATCCCTTACCTTCCCCCACGGCTGCGCGTGAGCGCGCGCGTTCCTGTGCTTTGCGTGCTTGCGTGTGCGAGTGTTAGTTCCTAAGGGTTGAACCCAGTGACTTCTCACTGAGCTACAGCCTCAGTCCATTTCATTTGTTATTTTGAGACAAGGTCTTGGCCAAATTACTGGGTTGCCCAGTCTGGGCTCAGGCTTAGGATGAGCTCCTACCGCACTAGGGTTACAGGGTTTCCTAGAACCCTTTCCTTCTTCTTCTGGTCTAAAAACTTTATCCTATGCCCAGAAACTCACCCAAACCAAGAGAGGGTCTCGCCAGTGCAGGCAGAACCCTTCCTAAGGGAGCTCAGAAGCACATCCAGTCTTTGCCCAGCCTGGGAGGCCAGAGCCCCCTGTCCTGGCTTCTCCCTCATGTTTGGGGGCGTTTGCTCACCTGGTGCATCCTCACCCTGGAAACCTGTCCTATCTGAGTCCTCTGGTAAAAGAGGAAACGGAGCCAGCCCCTTTGCAGGCCCCTGCCAGGGCCGCCATGCTGCTGCCCTGGGCTTGGGCCAACATCCCGGTGCCTTATCTCAACCCAGGGCTGGGCTCACAGGTAATACCTGTCTTACAGGTAAGAGGAATTCTCTTTCCTCTTTAGGCAGGCTCTCCAGGGAGACCCCTCCCTCTATCCCACCGTTTCTTTTTCAGAGAAAACAAGCAAGCATCCATCAGTCCTGGCTTAGGCTTTCCAGAAGCTTGGAGTCACAGCCACCAGGAGCCCAATGACCTGCTTTTAACGGAACAGGATTCCTGCCCAGAACCAATCTTTCATTATGACTTCAGTGACCTTGCAGGATGCTTTTCCAGTGCGTCCCTGCCTGGGAGGCTGCAAGGGAAGAGAAGTGCCTAGGCTATGTGCGTGTGTGGTGCTGGGAGTGGAACACAGCCCTCACACTGAGCTCGATCGCCAGTCCTTTTTGGTTTTGATATTGAGACAGGGTCTCACCAACCTGCTGAGTCACTAGGGTGCCCAGGTTGAGCTGAAACTTGCAGTCTTCCTGCCTCAGCCTCTCAGAGTACTAGGAAGACAGATCTGTGCCACTTGGGCTCAGGACAGCCCAGAGAGGGGCCGTTCCATTCCCACAGCTCCCTGGATGCTGTGTCAAGGCTGACCCAGTGCAGCTGATGCTACATGCCCACACATGGCGACCCAGAGGGGTGAAGTAGCCCCACGGGATTCCTGGATGCTTGTGTGGGTTAGGCTTGTGTTTGTTTCTCTGAGTGGTTTGGACTGTGGGTGTGAGGAATGACACTATCCTACCCTTTGGGTGATCCCCTTGTCCTGTGGGTGCCTTGCGAAGCTGGGGACCAGGTCTCTGCTGGGCCTTTGCCCCCACTGGCTCTCATTTCCAAGCCTGTTGTTCTGACTAGAGTTTAAGATCGTTACTGTCAGAATACACTTTCTCTCTTTCCATCTGTGTATATGTGTTACAGAGATTGAGCCCAGGGCCTTTGCACTGAGCTATATCCATTTGATTTTTGATTTTGAGACAGGGTTTCACTAAGTAGCCTAGGCTGGGCTCAACTTTGCAGTCCTCCTGCCTCAGCCTCCCAGAGTGCTGAGATTACACACCTGAACCACCAAACCCAGTGTACCTTTCCACTGAGCTACATTCCCAGCCATTTTATTGTTTTGTTTTGTTTTTGTTTTGACACAGGGTCTCCCTTTGTAGTCCAGGCTGGTCCTGAACTCAATGAGATAGCCCAGTCTGGCCTCAAACTCATGGCAGTCCTCCTGTCTCAGCCTCCCAAGTGCATGTGCCACCAAGCTTGGCTTTATTTTTATTTTGATACTTGGTCTTGCTGAATCATTAAGTGCCTAGACTGGGCTGAAACTTGCAGTTCTCTGCCCCCAGTCTCCCCAATGCTCATGGTACTGCTGTGCACAGCCACAGAGCCCTGTTGTGTGAACACGTGCAGGCCACACCCACTGAAATTGGCTGCCTGTGGCCTCCCTAACATCCGGAGGCTTTTTGATTTACTTTGCTGGTAACTGACACACAAGAATTTCCTATCTTTGGGAGTGGAGGAATAGCACAGTGGTTATAGGGCTTGCCTACCGTGCACAAGGTCCTTGGTTTGATTCCCCAACAGCACATAAATTGGGCGTGGTGGCTCATGCCTGTAATCCCAGCACTCAAAAGGCTGAGGCAGGAGGATTGCCATTTGAGTTCGAGCCAGCCTTGACTACATAGTGACTTCAGGATCAGCCTGGGCTACAGAATGAGACCTTGGCTCAAAATTAATACAGAGCAAACAAAATTTTACGTTCTGTGTTATATTTTTAATCTTTTTATGTCTGTGGTGACCTTTGGGAAACTGTGTGTGTGTGTACATGCGCACATGCTAGGATTTGAACTTATGGCCTTGTCGGTACAAACCCCGCCTCTACCCCTTAACAACAGATCTCCAGCCCAGGGTTTACTGTTTAGATTGATGTGATTGATTTCACTTAGCTACTGCAGTACGGACTCCAGCCAGGACCTTCCCACAAAGCTACGTCTCCAGTCCGTGGCTTAATTTCAGTTTTGCAACAGGGTCTCTGAGTTGCTGAGGAGCCCGACTGGGTTCAAACCAGCTATCCTCCTGCCTCTTCCTTCCAGAGTGCGGGGATTAGGAGCCGGTACCACCAGGCCCGTCTTTAGATGTTCTCCGTGTTACCGTTAGGGGCACTTCATCCCATGTGAGTGGGAGGGAGATTCATAGGATCCCGGTGGGAATTTCTGTTGCATGTGTCAGTGGGAAGATGGGGGAGGTAACTGGAAATTTGGGGGGACCGGGACCAATGGTGAGTCCTCTGGTGAGTGGGAAAGTGGGTGGGAGGCAGCAAACCTACCCCCTCCCAGGCGCCAGGTGCATTCTATTGGGAGGAGTTGTTTACACCTATCTGCAGGTGGCCAGACTCCCACAGGGCCCAGCTACTTTGACCTTCAGATCCTGGCTTCACCCTTGGTTTATGGCATCCTCAGATTCCCTGGAGTCGGGCCTGTTCCCCGCGCTCGGGAGAAGGCGTTGGGTGGTGTATTTGGTACCTATGGCTGTGCACACGGGAAGCATTGCAGACTTACTGTGTTGCATTTCTGGAGGTCAGAGGCCTCCGATCACTGGGGCCCTGTGACCGCCTCTGCTCAGCTTGGGCTCACCTGCAGTGCCTGCCTTTCACCTGCAAAGGCAACGCATAGCTTTTCTTTTTCTTTTCTTTCTTTCTTTTTTTTGTGGCACTGAGGATTAAGCACAGGGCCTTTATGCTGAGCTACACCCCCAGTCCTTTTATTTTAATTTTAATTTTATTTTATTTTGAGTATTTTTCATTTTTGAGACAGGGTCTCACTCTGTAGTCCAGGTTGGTCCTGAACTCACTATGTAGCCCAGGCTGGCTTCACATGGCAATCCTCCTGCCTCGTCCTGGGATTACAGGCATGTGCTACCACGCCCGGTTGATGTGATGCCTGAGAACTGAACTCTTGCCCTCACTAGGCAAGTGCTTTAACCAAGGAACTACTTCCCCAGACTCCTCCGCTTTTTTTGAGATAGGGCCTTCCTAAGTTGCCGAGGCTGGTTTCAAACTTTCAATCCTCCTGCCTCAGCCTTCTAAGCCATGGGATTACTGAATGCGCAGGCATGTCTATTAGTATCTGTGAGTCTTCTCTGTGTCTGGCTACTCTGGTGGTCACATCTCCTGCCTCCCCTCCCCCTTTTTTTGAGACAGCGTCCTGCTCTGTAGTCCAAGTTGGTCCTGAACCCGTTATGTAGCCCAGGCTGGCTTTGACCTCATAGCAGTCCTCCTGCCTCAGCCTCCCAAGCGCTGGAATTACAGGCTTGCACCACTACATCCAGCTTTCCTGCCTCGCTCTCATAGGGACCCTGGGATTGCACTGGGCCTACTCAGAGGATCTTGGATAATCTCTCATCTCATAATGCTTAATCAAGCCAGGTGCGGTGGTGGTACACACCATAATCATAGCACTCTGGGAGGCTGAGACAGGAGGATTACAAATTCAAGACAAGCCTGGACAACTTAGCAGTTTTAATAATACCCTTTTCTAAAATTAAAATACATAAATCAATCAATCAATCAATCATAAAGGCTGGGGATGTAGCTTAATGTGAAAGCCCTAGGTTCAATCCCCAGTACTGCCCCCCCCCCAAAAAAATCCTCACACAAGGTCCCTTTCATCACACAGGTGACATACTCATTCACAGGGTCCAGGGATTCCAACGTGGACACCTTGAGGGGACACACAGGTGGATGGGGAGATAACTTGGGAACTGACTCTTTCCTGACTCCACATCCTCCTCCCCTGGTGTGTCCCCTTCTCCAGCTTTGCCCAGGTGACCTCAAGCCTGGACGTCGCCTTCTCCCAAGAGCGCGTCTATGAACAAAACGTGTCTGCCTGGGACTGAGATGTAGTTTTGTAGCTTGTGTGGTCTGACTCACCGAGGAAATTGGTTTCCATTTTTGAAAATTACCTGTTGGGGCCCTCAGGGCCCGAGAGCCTCAGCATTGCTGACCTCCGCCAAATTCCTTTACCGTTTGAACAGTGTGAAATTCCAGGTGTTGCTTGTTTACTCAATTTAAGTCACATGTTGTTCTGACCGTTTGCACGTGTTGCTTTGACCGTTTGAAATTCCAGGTGTTTCTTGTTTACTCAATTTGAGTCACATGATTTGACCGTTTGAAGTTTGGATCAGGTGTGGAAACACGTGACTGTTAACTAGTGGGAAGGCAAGGAGGGTATAAAAGCAAGACGGTAGATAATAAAGCGTCATTTGCAGCGGCCCTTTCAAGAGTCCAGTTTTCTTCAATCTGCACTCCCCCTCTCGCGTTCTTGTTGACTGACTGAGCGGGCTCGGTCAGTTACCCAAGAGGGTATAATTGGCATCGTTCATGTAGTACATGTAGTAATTATAGGATTGCAAAGCCCAGCTTTTCACCTGCCAAAGAGGCAGCCCGCCCACTGGATTCCAGCCTGGCACAGTTCACCACATTGGGTTGCAGGAAAGCTTTACACCCTGGGCGCCCATGGAAACGGGTGGCCCTCCCAGCTCTGTCCTGTCACCTGACTGTGAGCTCCTTCCCCCTATGGCAAGGCCAAGGAGACCAGCCACACCAGAACACATACCTCCAGGTAGTGTCACTCCCTGGGAACGTTCTAGAGTACCAGCTGTCATCAGCTCCCACTGGGCCCCAGTGTGGGCTCTGGCCTGACCTGGACTGCCCAGCACCACATCCTAGACCCTCGTGAGGGGGGGTCTATGCTTCCCCTTCCACCTGTGTGTCCCCTCAAGGTGTCCCCTTCTGCCCAGGCTACGGCCGGGCCCCACCCCACCCAGTTCTGCCTTTGCCCACTGGCACGTGAATTCTGGCCTGGAATCCTCCAAGAAGGAGAAGCCCAACAAGGCTGGCACAGGCCTGGAAACCCGGCGCCCTGGGAGGCTGTCTCAGTTGCTTTTCCGTTGCTGTGAGTCAATACCCGACATCCACAAACTCAGGAGAGGAAAGGTTTACTTTAGATGATAGTTTCAGAAGGTCACACTCCACTCATGGGCGGCCGGCAGCAATGGAAGCGCATGGCAGAGACAGAGGTGGAGACGGCTCCTCACGACATCACAAACAGGAAGCCAGGTTAGGGCGAGTTGAGTCTGGTTCCCCAGGGAAGGCCAGAAGCAGCTGATATGTCCTTCCAGGTCTCCTCCCAGGGATCAGCCCTCCTGGATCCAGGTGTGGAAAGTGTGATAAATCCCCACTACACACCGTTGTTAATCCTAATTTACATGCCTACATGCCGTTAACCCAGTTTACATGCCTGTAGTCCACCCCCCCGCCCCCAGGACTAGGCTCCCATCTCCCAACAGCACATGGTTCCATAGACAATCTATAACATTTAAATACATGAGACTCGGGGGACATTCCAGATCCAAACCACAATAGAGGCCAAGGCAGGAGGACACCAAGTTTAAGCCCAGCATGGGAAACTCAGCAATTTAGCAAGACCCTGTTGTAAAAATAAACACAAAGTGGGCTGTGCATGTGGCTCATTGAGCCGTGTGTTGGCGGGGGGAGTCCCACGTCTGTGTCACATCTGGAGACCTGGTCCTGGCAGCAGGAAGGCTGAGTTGCTCTTGCCTGCAGCTGGGCTGGGAGGACGGTTAGGGCTGCGGTTTTCCAGGGGCTTTCTGTTTTGGAACTTTATCTACTTTTACATCTTTGGAAGCTACAGTGTCCTTGGGTGGTTCCCAAAGCAAACAGGGGCCTCAGGCCAGGCAGTGACAGCACTTAATGGCCCTGCCGCTTCCACCCACCTGAGGGTGGACCCGTGTTTGCAGGAGGGACAGTGAAGTCTTCTCATCCGGCTCCCACGCAAGCCCAGGGGCGGGGGGGGGGGGTGTCTCTCTGGTGGCTGTCCCCCGCTCCTCTATTTACCCAGACCTGCGGCTGCTCGGCCTTCCTCTGCCGACGCCAGTTAGGAGGGTGGACAGTCCCCTCCCCTCGCGCTCCATTTCACCAAGCTGGAAAAAGCCCCAGCGAGGCTCATTATCCTCCTGCTGCAAATAGAAGTCAGTCCCCTGCCCCGGGCGCCGCCTTGGAAGGGCCGGGCCTTCCCTTCTTTGCAGACTTGAGCTGGGTCATTCGAGGAGCACCGAATGGACAGGATGGCAGGGACAGCTTGGGAGCTGCGGGCGTCCCCGCCAAGGGCTGCCGGGGTGCTGGGCTGATCTGACCCGACAGGAGGGCCTTTCCAGGAGCCGAGTTCCCTGTCCTTCCGGCTCACTACCCTAGAATCCGGATTAAGGCAATGTGACTAGCACCTTGAGGTTGAGTTAAGATGTCATTTCTCCTTCAAGGCGCCATCAAATGATCCCAGCTGCCTGCTCCAACAGCGCCCATTTCCAAATCGAACCCATGGGAGCTGGGCGGTAGAACAGGATTTTAATCCTAGCACTCTGGGAGGCTGAGGCAGGAGAACAGTGAATTCGAGCCCAGCCTTGGCAACATGGTGATTTGGCAAGAACTTGTCTCAAAAATCAAAATAAATAGGGGCTGGAGGAACGGCACAGCAGAGAAAGTGCATGCTTACCACACAAGGCCCTGTGTCCAATTCCCCACCACCACATAAACCAGGCGTAGTGGCGCATGCCTGTAATCCCAGCACCTGGGAGGCTGAGGCAGGAAGATTGTCGTGAGACCAAGACTAGCCTGGACTACAAAGCAAGACCCTCTCTCTTAAATAAATAAATACATAAATAAAAAAGATTCAGGATATAGCTGAGTGAGAAAGCCCTGGGTTCAATCCCCAGTGCCAAGAGGAAAAAAAAAAAATCAAAGAAGTTTTAATGGTAGAGCACATGTGTATTGGTATGTGTAAGATCCTGGGTTTGATTACAGGGGCAGGGGGAGAAGGGGAGGAATAGTGTTTAGGTGGTAGGTATTTTTACATTTATTTCTTTATTACTAGGAATAGAACCTAGACTATTCGCACTGAACTACATTCCCCAGCCCTTTAGATTGATTGTTTTGAGACAAGGTCGCATTCTGTAGTCTGAAGTGATCCTGAACTCAAAGTGTAGCCCAGGCTACTGGGCTCGAATTTACAGCAATCCTCCCTGCCTCAGCCTCTGGATTGCTGGGGAATTGAACCAGGGCCTTTCACTTGCTAAGTGCAAGCTCTAGCCACTCTGCTATTCCTCCAACCCCCTTTTTTAACACTTTATCTTAAGGAGGGGATCTTGGTAAGCTGCCCAGGCTGGGTTAGACCTTGTGATCCTCCTGCCTCAGCCTCCTAGAGTGCTAGAATGGCAGGCAGACACTACTCTGTCCGGCTCACATTTCAAATGTGAATATTTGCAATTTCAAGGCTTTAAAATGAATTAAATTGTTTAAAATTTATGTATGTAAAATTATATACATAAATTTATATTTTAATATATAGCTATTTAAATCAAAAGAGAAAGGACCTGGAGAATGTTCTTCAGCGTTGAGTTACAGACAGCTGGAAAACGTAACGTTTATTCTCTTTGTTATTGTTGATTTTTTCCTTTTATTTTCCTTTGTTTTTTTCTTTTTTCTCTGTAATCTCCTCCCTGAAAGTACAGGCAAGCTCCCCAGCGTGGCTGACCTCTCCATCTGCCTCGTGCTGGCCACAGCAGAGCCCCCAGGGAGGGAGCCGCATCTGGACGCAGACCGTCCCGCCGCGAATGCGCAGCTTGGCAAGGGCACCTTCCCCACCCCCACCTCCTCCTGCCTGGGTCCCAAGGGTCCCAGGAGGGGCACGGGGTCCTGATGCAGAGTTAAAAGGACACCTCAGGCTTCCTGACTCTTCCTGGCCTTGAAAAATCCATAGCATCCCAACTTAGCATTTGCAAATAAGCACAGATCATTTTAGGCTGAGTTCTGGCCACCACGTGACAATATCTGGAACCCCCGCTTCCCAGAAGAAGGAGCGTGAGCTCTTAGGCAAGGAAAACACTCGGTGGAAGGTGATGATGCAAATCTGGGATCCCAACACTCCAGGAGGCTGAGACAGGAGGATCTCAGGTTCTAGCCCAGTCAGAGCAATTTGAGGACTTAGTTCCAAAACTAGAAATTAAAAATGAGCTGGTGGTGTAGTTCCATGTGAAGACCCCAAGCTCAATCTTCAGTAACACCAAAAAAAAAAAAAAAGAAAAAAAAATGTTGCACAGAAGGGCTAGAGGAATGGCTCAGTGGTTAAAGCGTTTGCCTTAGCAAGTTCTAAGACACACTGAGTACCCAAGTTCGATTTTCCAGCGTAAGTTAGGTGTGGTGGCGCACACCTGTAATCCCAGTGCTCGGGAGGCTGAGACAGGACGATTGCCGTGAGTCTAAGGCTGGCCTGGGCTCTGAAGTGAGTTCAGGACCAGCCTGGGCTGCAGAGCGAGACCCTGTCTCAAAAAAAATTGCATACGAATATTCATAGCAATATCATTGCCAAAGGCCTTCAGTGAGAGCAGTCCAGACACCTCTCAATGGATGATTACACACACCATGACTTAGTCACATGAGGAAGTTACCTGTGGTCATTGTGTGATTAGCCTTCTGTTACTATGAAGTTAACTGAGACAGTTTCTTATGAAGAGGAAAGGTTAAGTTGAGTCACAGCATTAGAGATCTCAGCCAACAAATGTTAGGTCCCATTGCTCCGGGCCTGTCATGATGGCATCTGTCACCCTCTGTATCTAACTTTAAGTCCTGTGATGCGTACTTTGATCTGTAACATTCCTTCTAAGTAACCCTTTTAAGATGTAGAAGAAAACCCCCAACTTCCAGCCTTCCCAAGAGCTAAGAGTGGCCCCCATGATAACCTCTGAGGCCTCCAGCCGGGATTATTTCGTTCTAGGGTGACCCGCCTACCTGATGCTTCCACGTGTGCTTTCAAATTGAGCTTTGATTTAAGATTTTCTTCTATTCTGTAACTACAAATACGGTATGTCACTGCTGCTCCTTGGAACATGTCATTTGGGAAATCCTAAATGCACGTTCCCAGGCCTTGGGCTCTCATTTGCCTCAGAATAAACCAGCTCCTAAACTCTAAGTCAAAAGTATTATTTTTGTGTTGATGGTTTTGGTACCCAAATCTGGGGCCAGAGGAAACTAACGGCCTCCATTCACCAGGGGAGCCGCTCTGAGCCACTCCTGGTGCCAGCACCTAGAGCGCTTGGTGGTCATCGGGATCGCCTCCCCGGTGGACCTGATACGTTTTCCTTCTGAGCTGCGGACCTCCCTGCGTTAGGCTGAGAGTCCCGGCTTTCTTCTCAGCTGCTTTCATGTAGGATCCGATCCATGGTAGGACATCTTGCTTGTGTTGCTTTCCAAGTTTGTTTCAAGTTCTCCTTTGCTTACTTTGGAAGCATTTTCCCTGAGCGCTCTGTTTAGTTTTCTAGTTTTCTGACGGTACAGTTCGAATTGATTTTGGCTTTGTTTTGCTGTTGCTTTAAGATCTCTAAAGGCATTTGGTTGCAACTACTAGCTTTGCATTTGGTTTATTTTTAAATCGGGTTATTTTCACGACGTTGCTTTGATAATTGATCATTGACCTTTGTGTGCTAATATTTCTTCAGTATGTGGTTCTGTTTCCCTGCAGAAATCTTGCATATTGCAACTACCCAGAGCTTAGGATATTAATGCGTATCTGAAAGGGCACCAAAGACGGGGGCAAAGCTCCCTCTAGCTCGTGTGAGCAGAGGTGTTCAGGTGTACTGCACAACTTGCTGCAGCCCCATAGGGAATTCCAATAATATACCCCACTCCTGGGTTAGGAGAAACTTATCTGGGAGGACTCATAGGGATTGGTCACTATTGTGGTTTGGATCTGGAATGTCCCCTAAAAGTCTCATGTCTTTGGTTATCAATTGTCTGTGGAAACAATGCTATTGGGAGATTGGGGCCTAGTCTGGGGGAGTGGATTACAGGCATATAAATTGGATTACAGGCATGTAAACTGGATTACTGGTATGTAGTGGGGGTTTATCACACCTTCCACACCTGGATCCAGGAGGGGATGATCCCTGGGATGAGACCTGGAAGGACATATAAGCTGCTTCCTGCCTTCCTTGGAGGGTGAGTCCCAACATGCCTTGACTTGGCTTCCTGTGTGTGATGTTGTGAGAAGCTGCCTCCATCTCAGCCTCTGCCATGTACTTCAATGGCTGCCAGCTGCCCTTGAATAGACTGCGACCTTCTGAGACTGTGAGCTAAAATAAACCTTTCCTCCCTTGATTTTGTGGGTGTCGGGTATTGAGTCACAGCAACGGAAAAGTAACTAGAATTGTCACCCAGTGTCTTGAGCCCCCCACTTCACGTTTCTACATAATGTGCAGGACACACCCGAGATACCCACCTTAGGGTAACACCCAACGGAGCTGCTGCCCCTGAAGAACAGCACATAAAAACTAACCCAAAACACGTAGCCCTTAATAATGCAGAACAGATCATAGTTCTCAAGAAAATGGGAAGTAGGGGCAACCCACATTTCTGGGTTCTCCTGTGACCAGCAGAAGCTTTACCTGATCTTTCTTTCTCCTTTTGTAAGTTTTCCAGTAAAGCCTTTTCTTCACAACCTGAAAAAAAGGGAAATAAAAACTCTAAATACGTAAGTGCCCAGCAGTTATCACAAAAACTCTGCCAACATTATAATTTGCCCTAATCTATGTGAGCACAGCCTAACAGCCTTACCAGATAAAATCCAAATTTTAATTATTCTAAAATAGAGAACTCTTTCTCTTCTCTGGTGGCCATTGTATTATGTTTTCGTTATTATCCAGTGAATTGCCTTGTTGAAATTGTGTCTCAGGTCCCCCAAGCCCGTAACTATATGGTGGCCACACAGAATTTGCTGGGCCATTCAGAGAATGTCTTGATTCTTGGCCCGTTGGCTTTATACTCAAATCCAATACAAGCCACAACGTCTGATAGATCGCAGCTCCCCGTTCAGCCTGAAGCAGCTATGGACAGGCTGACTGCGCCATTTTGCCGATAATTGCTGGTCTCTCAGAAAGGATGTAGTATTCAGAGAGTTAAATTTTCACTCTCTACGCTTCTCAGGTGCAGCTGTGCCCAACGTGTTCTCGACAATTAAGTGTATACTGGCTCCTGAGGACACGAGCATGTGGACTTCAGAAAGACAGTGATGTCCACCTCCAGTTACATCATCAATTAAAAGCCATAAGGGGGCTGGAGGATTAGCACAGCAGTTAAAGCGCTTGCCTAGGAAGCACAAGGCCCTGGGTTCAGTTCCCCAGCACCACATAAGCCATGCATGGGGGCACACTCCCTAGAATCCCAGCACTCAGGAGGCTGAAACAGGAGGATTGCCATGAGTCCAAGGCCAGCCTGGGCTCTGTAGTGAGTTCAGGACCAGCCTGGGCTCCAGAACAAGATGCTGTCCCAGTAAGTAAATAAATAAATATTAATCTTTTTCTAAAATTAGCGCTAACTACCCCACATGAAGTCACATTCAGAAAATCAGACTAATAAATAATTTTTTAAAAATACAAGACAGTGAAGTATCCCAGATACTTCAAACATCAGATATTTCACAGAGTGCAAGTAATTATAACTACAGGGGGGAAACACAGTCAATCCGGTTAATCAATATGATGATATGTGGAAAGGGTTTTTGGCTGGGTACGAAGACTGTTTCCCTAAACCAGCACCTCCATGACATCAGTTCAGACAGTGTTCTGAAACTATTTCAATTTTAGGCATTAGAGTACCATAACATATCACAGGTAAATGTTACATCAGATACAGAGGAAGACAAAGTCAGACCTGGATATGGTGGCAAACAGGTGTGACATAGTCCAGGAGCTTCCTCCTCAGTGGCTTTACCAACAGCTCCTGCCTTCCCGGCCACAGACCTGACTCACGGTCATGGGACCCCAGGGATGTGCCTCCCTGGTGACAAGGCCCCGCATGCACAGGATGTAATGCTTTGCCAACAGGGAAGAATCTGATGACAAAAGTTCCCTGAAAATAGCCTTCGTGGCCACATCTGTCCCCCTCCTCTACATCTAACTTAACATCCTGTGAGAAGTCCTTTGATCTGTAAATTCCGACTTCGTAAACTTTTTAAGATGTAGACCAAAACCCCAGCTTCCCGCCAACCCAAGAGCCAAGCCTGCAGCAGGGATTCCCCGCCCCAGGGTGACCCGCCTACCTGATGCTTTCAAATTGAGCTTGATTTATGATTTTTTTCTATAACTATAAATACTGTATGTAACTGCTGCTCATTGAGCATGTCATTTGGGAAATCCTAAATGTGTGTTCCCAGGCCTTGGTCTGTCATATTTGGCTTAAGAATAAACCACCATCTCTTAAACTCTGTAAGATAAAAGTAATGTTTCTGTGTTGGCAACACCCTGATCTTCACACAGAGCTACATTCCCAGCCCTTTTTAAATTTAATTTTTTTATTTTTTGTGACAGGGTCTTGCTCTGTAGCCCAGGCTGGTCCTGAACTCACTGTGGAGCCCAGGCTGGCCTTGGACTCACCGCAATCCTCCTGCCTCAGCCTCTCGAGTGCTGGGATTACCGGCGAGTGCCCAGCTTATGTGGTGCTTGGGGAATCCAACTCAAGTACTTAACATTGGATGTAGCGCTTGTTAGGCAAGCGCTTTAACCGCAGAGCTACACCCCAGCACTGAAACTTTTAAAGGGCTGAGTCTGGACTTGCTGGCCCAGGCCTATAATCCTATCACTTTGGGAGGCTGAGCCAGGAGAACTCCTAAGTCCGAGCCCAACCTGGGCCAGGTAGCAACTTGGTGAACCGCTATCTTGGAGTCAAAAATCAGAATAGGCTGGGGATGTAGCTCAGTGAGAAGGCCTTGAGTTCCATCCCCAGAGGCACAGAAAAGCGAAGGAACCTCTCAGCGGGGATCATTCACTGTCACGGCCTCTGTGACGGTGGCACTGCCGGGAATGACTCAGACAGTGCATAGACGTGACACACGCTAGTTCAGGCTTTCCCCGCTTCCCCCCAGACACCAGTGTGGGAATGCGGGAAGGGTGACAGCGCTGGCCACCACACCCAGGCTCCCAGAGAAGGGGGGCCGGCCTGCCCGCAGCAGCTCCAGTGGCCTGAACATGCGAAATTACATCCTGTTTCCTGGCTGTGCGCTCACGCTACTCCGGAAGGCGTTTTCTCCTCGTGTCTCATTGATGTCTCATTAGTGGGGTCCTCCTCACCCTGGTGTGTAATGAAGATAAGCTGGTCTGCCCACAGTGTGGACCCAGTGCTGGCTCGGCGCCCAGCCTGGACCTTCTCTGTTCCCTCCCCCTCCGGCACTGGGGTTCTGATAGGGGCAGATTTCTAGACATTGGATCGTGCTTCTGTGGTGGCCTGGGTTGTCTTTATTTTGTTGGTGATAATGGGAATTGAACCCGGGTGTCTGCCCTGAGCGACGTTCCCAACCTTTCTCTCTCTCTCTCTCTCTCTCTCTCTCTCTCTCTCTCTCTCTCTCTCTCTGTGTCTCTAGAAGTCTCACAAACATGCCAGAGTTAGACTTAAACTTACAGTCTGCTTGCTTCAGCCTTCCAGAGGGCCACCATGCCTGGCCCAAGGATAATTTTGTCACTCCTAGCATGGGTCCTCCTGGCTACCATTGAGTTTAGTAGAATTTAGCTCAGATCTACTGAGAAAAGCTTTAGCTGGAAAGAACACAGCAAGGAGAAGGGCTGGGCGCAGCTCTGCGGTGACCGCGCCCGGCCTAGCAAGCACAGGGCCCTGAGTTCGGCTCCCTGCACCATATAAACCAGGTGAGGTGGTGCAGGCCTGTAATCCCAGCACTTGGGAGGCTGAGGCAGGAGAATCGCAAGTTCAGGCCCAGCCTGGGAAACCCAGCAACTCAGCCAGGATATCCTGTTTCAAAATTTCAAAATTAAAAAAGGACTAGGGCATGTGGCTCAGTGTGAAGGCCCTGAGTTTAATTCCTAGTACCACAAAAATAAGTAGATTGGTCTGTTTACAGCAATGCAGCTCTCTTACCCCCTCCTCCCAAGACCGCCCCGGCTTGCGGCCGGCCTCTGCCACTGCCTCTGCTTCTGCGTTTTCTTCTGTGTGGTTAAGGCAGGAAGGGGAGAAATGGGAACAGATGTGTGCCCTGCAGGGCGGCCAGGGCCGGGACACTGCCGCCGGGGGCGGGGTTCCCGGCTGACCCTGCCTCATCCTGCCTTTCGGCGGCTGTACCAGTCATCCTTGTGGCATTCTCTCTTTGTGGATATTTCTGGCGTCTGCTCAGATCCCAGCAGCAGCCCCCACGTGGCGTGGTAACCGAAAACGTCCCTCGAGCTTGCCAAATGTTTCTGAAGGGGACAAACTTGTGCCGGTTCAGAAATGAGATATAGGACTGGAGGAATGGCCCAGTGGTTAAAGCACTCTCTTTGCAAGCACCAGGCCCTGAGTTCAATTCCCCAGCACTGTGTGATGGCTTGGGAGGCTGAGGCAGGTGAATTGCTTTGAGTCCAAGTCCTGGGCTACGGAGTGAGACCCTGTCTCAAAAAAAAGTTTTTTTTATTTTCTTATTTTGAGACACTAAGTTGCCCAAATGAGGCTTGAACCTAAAGTCCTCCTGCCCTAGCCTCTGAGAGTGCAGGAATGACAGGCCTGCAACACCAGATCAGGCTCTGCTCTAAATTATTATTATTATTATTATTATTACATTAGAGACAGGGTCTCGCTCTGTAGTCCAGCCTGGTCCTGAACCCACCATGTAGCCCAAGCTGGCCTCCGACTCACAGTGATCCTCCTGCCTCAGCCATCTGAGTGTCAGGATTACAGGCGTGTGCCACCACACCTGGCCTTTATACGTCTTGTGTTTCAAGACAAGATCTTGCCAAGTTTCGGCATCCCTCAGATGGGCTTGAACTTGTCCTGCCCTCGGCCTCCCAAAGTGCTGATGCTGCAGCTGTGGGCCACCACACCCGACTGAGGAAGGAATCACCCACAGCCTGGTGGGACCAGGGACAGCAGGACTGTTTGCCAAGGTTGCAGAACCGGAAGGGCGGCCTCCCGGCCCGCAGCCACTTGGGGCATCCCTGGATGGAAGTAAGTGACCACATGAGGGATGTTCAGCTCATGGCTAGAGGCTGGCCGTCTTCAGGCTTCTGGGATTGGGAGGATTTAGCTGTTGTGCCCGGGGGCTCCTTGACCTTGACAGATTGGGCCCTTCGGAGCCAAGATCCCTGTGACTCCCCACACATTTGCTTCATGATTGCCTGTCTCTTTCGGTGTCTCCCTCCTGCCTCTCGGCCCCCACTGCCTGTGCCCTTTCCCACTTCTTGCTCTTCCGTTCTGTCTTGCCAGTGCTGGGAGAGGTGTAGCCATATGTCCAGGAAGCAGCCTGCTGTTTGGCAGGAGGTTCTGCAAGCAGAAGGTTCTAGAAGACCCTAGGGGTGTATGTTTGTGTGTTACAGGGGATTCCATGCTCACTAATTTCACACTGAGCTACATCTGCAGACTTTTTTTTTTCTTTTTGATGCAGGGTCTTGATTTGTAGTCCAGGCTGGTACTGAACTCACTATGGTGCCCAGCTGGCCCCAGACTCAGGGTAATCTTCCTGCCTCAGCCTCGCTGAGTGAGGGGGGATTACAGGCGTGCACCACAACACTCGGTTCTCTCTCTAACTTTTCTAAGTTTACCAAGTTGGGCTCAAACTTGCGATCCTCAGCTTCCCAGGATGCTGGGAATCACAGAATTGCCCATCCAAACCTTGCAAGGTGGTTTCTGCTGAACCAAAGTCTTCAAGGATGTGTGAGTATGTGGGACACCCTGAAAGGTTCCGAAGGCCTCCAGCAGGGGCTGCTGGGACCGCCGTGTAGGGAGGCCCAGTCCCACCGAGGCCACTGGACCGGACAGTGGCTCCATTTCGGGTTTTCCAGCTGCTGCCTACCACTGTCCTTGCTGACATTGGGGAGGGTCATTCCCAGCGCGCTTGGCTCCATCTGCCCAGTGTTTTGCCCTGGTCCCCAGCATGGTTTCTGGTCTCCTATAGAGAGAATCATCTTAGAGATCCAAGTTGGTATTATTTTTAGAAATAAAGATCATCCGGTCTCAGCTTGCGCAGACCTGTTCAGAGAAGGAAAGCTGGGAAAGGACTTGTGTTCTCCCCTAGTCCAAGTTGGAGGAGGGCACTGGGGACGCGCGTCCTGAGTTAGCGGGGTGAGCGCCCAGCGCAGGGGTAGCGAGCGGCACTTAGCATGGCCGAGGCCCGGGTTCCACCCCAGCATCACCGAGAAGCAATTCCTGGGGCTGGGGGCATGGCTCCGCGGTTCAGGCACTTGCCTAGCACCACATAAACCGGGCATGGTGGCCTACGCCTGTAATCCCAGCACTCTGGAGGCTGAGGCAGGAGGATTGCCTGTGCTGCATGGTGGGTTCAGGACGCAGCACAGAGCAAGACCCCCTGCCTCAAAAAGGACAAAAGGAAGCTTGGAGTAGTCTTTTTTGTTGCAAAGATGGACCTTGACTTCCAAAAAGGTCTTCCAAATGTCGGTCCTGTGGCGACAGGGCTGAGCCATCCCCAAGGCGTCCCGCCTACTCCCCGACAGCCCCTCAAGCCATCCCCGTGCCTGCGCCACCGGCATTTCCGAGTCTTCAGAATGAAGCAATGTCTGTCCATAATTTCTGTGAGGCTGCAGCCCTGCTAACAACAGATTGTTTTTTTGAAATGTAAAAATGGACACAGGACAGTCTAGGGACATGTCGCCTTGGGCAGGGAGAGCTTTTTGTTGTTGATGTTCCTGAAAGAGACACCAGGTCTGGTGTCCCAGGGATAAGCCTGGTTTTGGAAAGAGAAATAAAGCAGCACATGGACATGCATGTCTGTAATCCCAGCACTCACTCTGGGAGGCTGAGGCAGGAGGATCACCAAGTTCAAATCCAGTTCTAGTGATTTTAACCAGACTCTATCTAATTTTTTTTTTTTGAGACAGGGTCTCTCTCTCTCTCTATGTAGCCCAGGCTGGTCCTGAACTCACTATGGAGCCCAGGCTGGCCTTGGACTCACAGCAATCCTCCTGCCTCAGCCTTCTGAGTGCTGGGATCACAGGCGTGCGCCACCATGCCCAGCTATGTGGTGCTGTGGGATCGAACCCAAGGCCTTGCACATGTGAGGCCAGTGCTCTCACCACTTAGCTATGTCCCTGGCTTCCTTTACTATTTTTACAGAATGAGCAGAAACCTCTTCTGTCTGATCAGGGCTCCCAGCAGGACGGAAGGGACGGATCGATTTTGAAGAAGCTGCTCACTTGATTCCATTTTCGACTTGGCAGCGCCAGCTTCTGCAAGGTCAACCGGCAAGCTGGCAAGAGATGTGTGTGTCAGCTGAAGGCGGCGCAGCTGCTGGCAGAATTCCTCGCGGGGCCCGGAAGGGCAGCTTTCGCTAGTCAGAATTCAGACCTTCAACTGATGAAACAAGGCCCACGTATGTTGCGCAGAGTAATCTGCTTTATTCGAAGTCTACTGATTGATGATGGGCTGGAGGAATGGCCTGAGCTCGATTCCCCTGCACCACAGAGGCCAGGTGTGGTGGTGCACGCCTGTAATCCCAGCCCTTGGGAGGCTGAGGCAGGAAGAGTACTGTGAGTTTGAGGCCAGCCTGAGCTACACAGTGAGTTCAGGACCAGCTGGATTACAGAGCGAGACACTGTCTCAAAAAAACAGAATAAAAATAAAAACGGATTTAAAAAATAAACAAAATAAAATGGTGATATAGCTCAGTGTGAAGGCCTTTGAGGTCAATCCCTAGTACTGTGAAAAAAATAAAACTAAAAGAGATTCTAATTTGTTAACTTCAGAAAAAGTGCAAAACCAGAAAACAAAATACCGCAAAATACCCTTATACCACAGCAGAGATATGTCTTTAAAGAATGTATTATTTCTACATAATTGAGATCACTGTCAACAGCAAGGATGACTCCCTGTGCTGGGGTAAGCAAAAACCAATCTTAGATCCTATGTAAATGAGCCCATGCTGTTTACAATACCATGGGTGGAGGATGGCTGCAGGGAGGGAGGGGAACAATGGGACTCTGGGCTCCAAGGTTGCTTGGTCTACATGGTTGTGACAATGTTTTGCAGGCCACGGAAGTAGCTTAGTGGCAGAGCACTTGCTAGGGTGCCAAGGCCCAGGGTTCTATCCCCACAGCTACCAAAAAGTGAAAGAACCTTTTATTTATTTATTTATTTATTTATTTATTTATTTATTTATCTTTGAGACAGTGTGTCACTCACCAGCAGTCCTCCTGTCTCAGCCTCCCACGTGCTGGAATTACAGGTGTATTACAGGTGTGCACCACCACACCCAGTCTATGTGGTGGTGGGGAATCGAACTTGGGTACTTAGCGCTTGTTGGGTGAACATTTCTCTGGGACTTTTCTTTTTCAGTACTGGGGATTGGACCCAGGGTACCCCCCACCCCAGCGCCATGTCCCACCTTTTCTTTTTTAGTTACTTTTAAAAAGTTTTTTAAAAATCTTTGATTTTGATACACCTTTGCTAAGCTGTCCAGGCTGGGCTCCAATTTGTGATGTCTCCTGCCTCAGCCTCCCTGAGTGCTGCAATTACGCGACCATTCTAGCCCCTAAATATTATTTATTTTTTCCTAAATATTATTTAACAAGATGAAATCTAGCTGAGCCTAATGGTACAGGCTGCTGTAATTCTAGCTCTTTGGGAGGCTGAGGCAGGAGGATGACAAACTCGAATGGGGCAACTTAGCGAGACTATATCTAAAATGTAAAAAATGGGCTTGAGATGAAGCTCTGTAAAGCCCCTGGGTGCAGTCTCCAGTACTACACACACCGGTGACGTCCGATTCCATGCCCTATGTGCCAGGATAGGGGCAGAGAGGAGCTTTGGGGACTTTCCTGTTCTTCAGGAAAATCTCTGGTCTCCATTGTCATCCGACCCGCCGCAGTCCCAGGAGCGGGTGTGTGCCCACCTGCCAGTTGGCACTGGCTCTACAACCCAGAAGGAGCCCCTCTACCTGCCACTGGGCACTCAGGGGTGCTCTGGGGTGCTCCACTTCTCTGCCTCTGAGAATTTAGACAGTTTTCTTTTTTCATTGTTGGGGTGAAACCCAGAACCTTCCCACTGAGCTATATCCCCAACCTTTATATTTTATTATTTTTTATTTTGAGACAAGTTCTCACTACGGTGCCCAGGAGGGGCTTGAGTGTATGATCCTCCTGCCTCAGCCTCCTCTAGAGCGTTGGGATTACAAGCATATTTTGTTGTTGTTATTTTTGAGACAGGGTCTCGCTCTGTAGTTCAGGCTGTTCCTGACCTCACTATGGAGCCCAGGCTGGCCTCAAACTCACAGTGATCCTCCTGCCTCAGCCTTCTGAGCACTAGGATTACAGGGGTGCCCCACCGCCCCTGGTTTATATGGTGCTGGAGAATTGAACTCAGAGCTGTGCGCTTCCTAGGCAACCGCCCTAACCACTGGGTTCCTCCAGCCCCGCCGGCATGTGCCACCATGCTTAGTGGGTGCAGCCAGTAACTCCTCATAGGTGTCTCAGTCTGCGGGACAGTCCCTGTCCACTCTCAGAAAAATAAGACTCCCATTATTCCTAAGTCAGGTTGATTTTGCTGCTCTGTTCCTGCAACATGACATTACGAGCTTGCCAAGTCATTGATGATTCCTTACAAAGCAGTCGGACGGCCGCCAGGCGCTCCGGGGACAGAGGGTCATGATTTATTTAGCTGGCCTGCTATTCCTGGGCGCTGGAGTCGTGGCTCGTTCTGTGGCCACACAGAGCAGGTAGGTGCTCCTCCGGCCGATGCCCAGCTCTGTGCCATGCAATCCACCTGCCCCGTCGCTGCTCCTGGGGGACCCGCCACCACGTTGCCCAGGAGCCGCTGGGCACAGGTGCCACAGAGCAGCAAGGTGTCAGCTGGTCTGGCTGAGGACGTGGTCGCCTTGGGGAAAGTCACGTGGAACCAACGTGGGGCCTGCCTGTCAAACAGGATGCAGCTGGGCCCACTAGTGTAGTGTGGGAGGCTGAGGCAGGAGAATCACAAGTTCAAGCCCAGCCTGGGCAACTGAGTGACTGAACCAGATCCTGTTTCAAAAATAGCAATAAAAAAGAATTAGCAGTATAGCTCAGCAGGAAGATCTGAGTTCAATCTCTAGTTCCAGAAAATAAATATTATAAATGTTTCTGACATACTCTGGTCGAACCCAGGCAGTTTTCGGTGAGTTACATCCTCAACCTTTTTTTTTTTTTTTTTTTTTTTTGAGACAGGGTCTTGCTCTGTAGGCCAGGCTGGACCTGAATTCACTTCGCAGCCCAGGCTGGCCTTAGACTCATGGCAATCCTCCTGCCTCAGCCTCCTGAGTGCTGGGATTACAGGCATGCACCACCATGCCTGGTTCTAGGTAGTGCTGGGGAATTGAACTTGGGGCCTTGTGCTTGTAAAACAAGTACTTCAACTGCTGTGCCATTCCTCTACCCCTCCACCTTGAAATCCTCCTGCCACAGCCTTCCAGAGCACTGAGTTTATGGGCATGTGCCACCATACTTGACCTCAGAATGATTTAAACATTACAGGACGGGGCCGGAGGAATTGCACAGCGGTTAAAGCACTTGCCCAGTGGTTGCAAAGCCCTGAGTTTGATCCCCCAGCCCCAT
Source organism: Ctenodactylus gundi (assembly GCA_004027205.1). Lineage (NCBI taxonomy): Eukaryota > Metazoa > Chordata > Mammalia > Rodentia > Ctenodactylidae > Ctenodactylus > Ctenodactylus gundi. The sequence goes on from PVKB01001781.1 coordinate 360,829, forward strand.
ATAAATTGGGCAAAGAGGTGCACGCCTGTGAATCCCAGCACTCGGGAGGTGGAAGCAGGAGGATTGCCATGAGTTTGAGGCCAGTCTGGGCTGCGTGTGGGCTCAGGATCAATCTGGACTATAGAACAATACCCTATCTCAACAAAGAAAAATCATACATATTAACATGTTCCAAAA